>JACCGJ010003629.1:0-20850 GCA_013407085.1 Atriophallophorus winterbourni | reverse complement strand
CGTGTTATTTTCATGTTCCACAGCTTTTCGAATGACTAAACAGTCCGATTCGGGATGAACAATCTCTCCCACAGCGCTCGCAATGATAGGCAGAACTCGGTCGATCGGCTTCAGTTGCACGCCGGCGGCGTGATCTGCGTTCAGCCGCCAAGAGCTGTATCTGCTCCTCCCCAGCTTGCAGACGACGCTTTACACAATGCCTCCAATGTGAGCGGTCAACAACAAGTTCTTCACAACTCGTAGGGTCAATGCCAAGAGATTTCGGGGGATGTGCGCAGCACATCACTCAGATTTCATATCTCCTTTCCAAACGTCTTTGTACTGCAACTGCGGTCTGCACAATCGTTGACTTCTTTATATTCAACTCACCGTAGAGTAGATCTTTCGGAATACGACCATTTTCCATTCTGAAGACATTGCCAAGCCACCGCAGGCTGCGCTGTTGTATTAGGGTGAACATGCTCTGTAGTCCAGCTTTTGAAAGCACTTCAACATTAGTCACTCTGTCCATCCACGATATGTTCAAGATACGACGGATGCTTCGTAGATGGAAAGCATTCAGCTTCCGTTCCTGTCTTGCGTGGGTAGTCCAGGTTTCACTACCCTTCAGTATAGCATTTAGTACACACTCGCTGTATACCATCATCTTTGTCTTCACAATCAACTTGCGGCTACCCCGAACACGATACTATACGCCACCATACATAATTCATATTAATTGCGTGTACATTGGATTGTGCCGTTGATCGAATTTCATTTCTTCAGTTTGGCAGCTTCATTGTGAGGAATAGTATCTCACATCCTGACTGTTGCGCGCTGTCCGTTCGTGTGCCGCTGAATGAAAACCCCACGGGCATTACTCACTATCTTATTCAGCGAACAGCAAGGGGTGTTAAACTCAAAGTAAGTTTACATTCTAATACATGATGTGAACATCGCCATAACCCATCTATGCTCATTTCATTTCATATTCACGGATGTGCAATCGTGCGCAACTTTTGTGGTGTGTAGCGGAAACTTTGGACTCTGTTGTTTTTTTCATTTCCTCTCATATCGGTCTAGGCCTAGGCAAGCCTGCAACACCTTAGCCCACGTGCTGTCTCTAACTGTTCGGTATCTATCACGGATCAGGCTTGTACTTTCATACCATCATACATATACACTCAAATCTCGGTACTATGCCACCTCGTTAATATGCCACTCTCGCTACTATGCCACTTTTGCTCGGTCCCGACAAAATTCAATACAAAATATATTTACTATGGTGCCACTCCCTACTCTCGTTACTATGCCACTATTCTGTGACTATTTAAAAGTGCATTTTACGCATATAGTCAGCCGTTTTCAAGGTCAAACGCGATGTTTCTCCCTGACGCCAGCTACAACAAGCCAATCACCTCACGCACAACGACAAGCCTCTTTCCTACTCTTGCTTTAAGTATCGATAGATAGACCCACGAAAGCGCGCGCACAAACAGACACTCACAACAGTGACATCGTTATTTTTCAAACTATTCAACCCATAATGTCAGCTCAGAAACGTAAGCGAACCGACTTTAATCTGAAGGAGAAGTTCAAGATCATCGTTGCTGCGAAGAAGGAGCCGAATCAGTCCAAGTTGGCGAGGGAGATTAGCATGAAATGGGGCGTCGAAGTTAAGAGAACCACCGTGAACGGCATTCTCAGCAAGAAGGATGCAATTGAAGCTGCAATCAAAGCAGGAGTTCCATCGAAGCGCATGAAGCTGACGCAGCCTCACGACCCGAAGTTTGAGGAAGGAGTGCTGATGTGGCTGAAGCAAGCAATGGGACTGTATCTGCCTGTCAGCGGCGATCTGATCAAGGAGAAGGCGATAAAACTGGCCGAGCTGATGCACATCCCAGACTTCATGGCGAGCGACGGTTGGTTCGACAGCTTCAAGAAGCGCAATGGCGTCACTTTCAAGACAGTGCAGGGCGAAGCTGGAGCGGTGGATTCCCAATCCCTTATTGATTAGTAGCAGCAGGTTCTCCGGCCCTTACTCGGGCAGTTCTCTGCAGATGATGTCTTCAACCTGGACGAGACTGATGCAAGCGTGTGATCGGCTAGACAACGAAATGAACGAGATCCGACGAAAGAAGATGCGTCTGCTGACGATTTCTGAGAGCTATGGACTGATCGATTGAGCAAATAAATGATGAACTTGAGAAAATAAAGCCGTTTTGGCAAACCCTCGTTACTATGCCACTCTTGCTCGATCCCAACGGGTGGCATAGTACTGAGATTTGAGTGTATACCACTTTTGAAAACATTTTATCGTATAGGCATCATTCAATCGAAGTAGAGAACGAAGTATGCTGTGCACGCATTGTTCATCTTCGTTCGTGTTCAACATGTCATGGATGCTTTCCTCCATCGTACGAATAACAAACGGTACTTTATCATTCGTTCATTCCGCCCCCTGATATGTGATCCCTCGTTGCCTAACGGTTACTCAAGCCGCATAACTTTCATGCTCACATCGCTGTTTCAACCAAGTTTCTATCTCATGGAAATGCCATAACTGCTTGTTCGCAAACTTTCATACCATCATAACATAACATTCGCGTTGAATGAATTTTTTTATCTGCCCACCCTTTAATTTGTTCTCACCGTGTGATATCACAAACCCGGTTCCAGGCAAAGTATCGCACAGTCATAAACTTCACTAGGAATAAGAAACTGTCAAGTTACCCAGGACTAGATAGATCTGAGA
The DNA here is from genome assembly GCA_013407085.1 of Atriophallophorus winterbourni. Taxonomy (NCBI): domain Eukaryota; kingdom Metazoa; phylum Platyhelminthes; class Trematoda; order Plagiorchiida; family Microphallidae; genus Atriophallophorus; species Atriophallophorus winterbourni. Next base: position 18,116 of record JACCGJ010003629.1, on the reverse strand, counting down.
AATGACACTGAGGCTCCGGTGTGATTCTGCATGCAGCTCACTACCGTTCTCAAATCAGTTTAGCACAGTGCTAGTTGCGCTGAACATAACTGCTGCTGCATCATCACACATCTATGCAGGAATTTTTGGATTCCTAACGCGACGGGGCTGTATTTAAGGACCATATTATCCGTGTGCATCTCGTTGTTACACGACAACAGATACACAATTGTGGTTGGGATCAGTTTGTGAGTTTGAAAGTGTGCTAGTTCGGATATTTCATCAGCATTCCTTTTTCCAGAGCTATGCACTGGTTAACCAGCACAACTCTCTATATGGGCCTATCTGGTATGGTATGGTATAAACGCACAAGCCTAATCCAGGCAAAGTGCCCCTGCGTATATCGCACATTGCATGGTTCGCTGTAACAATCTGCTGTAGCAGAGGCTTAAAAGTTTCATTGGACTCTGTTTTCCTTAAGATTGTTAGAGTTTATCTCTGGTAGTTGGTTTCCAATTGGCTTGAAACATTGCAAAGTTTCTAACTGAACATAACCGGAGGGTAGTGGCTGAAAGACGAACAATATGCATCCCGTTTTTTTTGAATGATTAACAACACATTACTTTTAAGCCCAATGTTTCTCTACTGACGTCATGACTCCAATCCCATGGTTGTCTAGACTGGAATGCTTTCATTCACAATGGATTCCATCTCATTCACCGATTGAACATTTTCAGACAATCGATTTTGCTCACGCGTTACTCTAATCACAAACCAAAACCGTCCTCCAATCGTCAGCAATTGAATCGGGATTGATCGATATGCCTGCTCACCAGTATAGCGTACTGAGCGCACCAACACCGTTTTTCGGAAACTAGCATTTTTTCCCGTAATTCTATCAGCTTTGACTCTACATCAGTTTCAAGGTGTGAAGTGCATGTGCTTCAGCTAGCTCTTGGATCATTCTCGTGGACACGCGGTATCAGGTACCGGTTGCTTAGCTGCCATACAACGTCACAAAATGAAATCTACTGAACCTGTAGAAGTTTAGGCAGAGACATCGGGATGAGGTTCCTGCACGTTGAATTAAACGTGCAGTCAAGCAAGTGTTGTGGACGAGTAGATCGACTTCAGCATGATAACTTCCTCGCCACTTTACTTGGCAATATTCAAGATTAATCAAAACACTCGAAGAAAATACCCGCAGCAAGTCCGCTACTGAACACTTACTTTACTTTACTTTAGTGCGACTACCTCCTCCTGGAGGATGAGTCGGCTTCATTAACGTCACGGATTGCAGCCACCCACGCTCGGTGGTTAGAAGCGAGATCCGCGCAGATTGTAAGCCAGGTGCGGTCCCACGTGCGCCATTCGTAGACCTAGTAGCTCCACGTCCGATCTCACGGTGGCGAGCCAAGTCTTCACTTGTCCTCCGCTACGACAACGCCATTCTGCGCACGGTGTCGGCGATAGTGTCATCCTGGTTAGTTCAGCGTCCGAGCGTCTCAGTCGGTGTTGCCGCAATATCGAACTCAGGCGAGGGATATCAAAACAACGGTGGCGAAACTCGTCATTTGAGCCATCACACAAAGGATAAGAAGCCACTGCAAATTCAGATCTATTGTACCCCGACCTGGGAGATAGGTCGTCCGACTGCAGCGAAAACCTTCACCTACTTCAGCCCAGTCAGGGTCTGGCCATTCCGAGTTAGGAGTGGCGAGCAAAACTACGGTGATGTACAATTTACAATACGTGGCCTAACCAGCAAAGTTTATGTATGCTGGGCCGTTTTTCGATATCTACGTCTTTACCGAAGATTCAATTATGGATAGTTACGTTACGTATTCCGTGGAGCCAAATTATTCCAGCGATGATGGCGAAACAGTGATTGTTGAAGACCTACAGACGTCTTCTTTTCTCAGTGTGGCTTCGGTTTCAAACCCGTACAGTAAAACCGCATCGACTGTGCTTTGTTGAATGGCTATCATAAAGACACCGGGTAAAGGATACTGATCCACTGGGTATTGCTAATCGCGATGAGAGGCCTTGTTTCTCCCGACCCTGAATTCACCCTCGCGCATGCGTTTTACAAAATGTGCTCATGCATGCAATGTCCATTCATGATCAACAGCTCCGCTGCCGGCAACGGAGCCGTTCGGACAAGTTTCGGCTTGAAAGCTGGACGACGCTTTCAGCTGCTGTATGAAAATCACACACAACCGAAAGCACAGTGTAGTGTTCAGAAAATATGTTAATCAAATTCCGGTCTAGCCCGGACGCACTGCTTGACTCCACATTTTGGATTTATTACCTTCACAGGCCATAAACGTTTTCAACATTATCACAACTACCCGTTTCCGTTAATATATTTTTCGTCAGAATCGTTTCACCTATATTTCTACGCACAGTTGAGCGACTTACCAGGTGTTTAATCCTGTTCATACAAACTTTGCGTACTTTCAACATACGTTTATCGTTAGATGACCTATAGTTGCTTTCATAATCACGTATTCTCTATTTCTCATATCTGTCTAGGTCTGGGCAACCTGACAGTATCTTAGCCCACGTCCAGTTTCTGACTGTGCGACACTTTGCCTCGATCAGGCTTGTGCTTTCATACCATACCCCATACCATAATCACGTAATTCAAAACTACAGCCATGATACCTGTTTCGTCTTACCAGGGTCTAGAGAAAACATGGCCATCTCTCCGAGCCCTAATCACCCATTTGACCGTGATACCAGAGATGCTGCCCTGTCCGCTGCGTCTTCCACAATGCGTTTCAAATCCGGTTTTCCTACGAGCCAAGATCCACGCATCCACAAGCTCGAATCCACGTTTGTCTCAAAACGCGATGCCACACGTGTCCGGCGAATGTACAAATAGTTCCAGTGTGGATCACAACTGGACGAGAGCAATCGTTCAAAACGGCAACCACAACGAGGTCACATCTATCCAGCCATCCGAAGACGTAGTAAGGGAGGTGGAGCTTGAAAACGAGGTTGATGACGAAGAATATCAGCGACTATCAGACTTTTCCTCCATATTTGCCGACCTAGACCACCCACCCAGCAATAATCAAAGTTTGACCAGTTGTTCCTAAGCGACCACCTGTTTGTTATTAAAGCTACACCGGTTCTTTCGCACCGTTTCTATTCCCCGAGCCGCGTTCCGTTTATGAGGAGAAGATCATTTACTCCCCTTCACGCTGTGTGACCTATTCCAAAAACTAGCGATTTTGTTTATTTGCTACCTTTAAATGTATTTGCTGACGTTATACCGAAGTGTTTTATGATTCCAGGTTTAATTAATCAATATTATTCTGCCTGTTATGTTTCTATCGGGTGGTGGATGGGCTGTCAGGATAAATGACTGTCAATCTAGACTGCGTTTGAGACACTAGATGTTCCCCATGTAATTCAGGGAACGCTGTACAACCGGGTACTCGAAGTTTCAACATTTGGTATGTGGTTTATGTAAAATCCCCGTCCAGGATCTATCAAATTTCGCTATTTGCGATGTCATTATCGAACCGACCAATTACTAGCGGCTTTTCTGAGCCAAATATCTCATAGATTATACACAAAGCTGATACATTATTCGCCGTCATGCGTTGTTCAGCAACCATAGCGAAAACGGACTTATCGGATGGAAATATCTTTGCGGGTTCATCGTATAACTTGGACTCGGTGAAACACTGTTGTTAGCAACGCACTTGTGTACGAACAGCTATTGGGAAAACCAGTCTGTGAACCAAGGGAACTGTTATCACTTTTGTTTGTTCCTGTAAAGACATGCTTTGAAATCGCGCTCGGTTAGTTCCGTTGCAGACCGCGGGTACCTGTGCGTATCTCCGGTTTCTTTGACACGCAGTTGTGCGCACTACTGGGATGTCGCTGGCACAGCCACATCAAGATTGAAACTGTCCGACCTGAAGTTGAATGTCACGCCTCAGTTCTTGAAGTAGGCTGGGAAATAGCTTCGCATTCAATCTATTGTGTTTACATAGCTGAATGGATAAGCACGTACCCAAGGCGAAAATATTCAATTGTGGATGTGTTCATAATCCCAGAGATTACTAGAAAATAACAGAACGCTTGGAAGTCAAGGTTTTTCGTAACGTTTCACGGTAGCCTAGAGCATTCTCGGCTTTTCATCATCATCATTTGTTATGCTACTTCGGATAGCTGAATTGCAAGTTGAATCCCAGTTCTCATTACTTTTGCTCATTTATTTATAACGATATATATGATGCATGTATGTGCATCCATGGTGGACATCGACCGCAGGAAGCCAACAACAACTCTGTTTATTCGCTTAATTCTTTGCCAGGCTATCTCTCTGCTGGCAAAACGCACCGAATCAATAAAGATGACCAGAATTTGAACATTTTACAACGAGCAGGCTCACCTACATAGTAACCTGGAATTTATTTCAAGACAATTTGTAATGTAGCCCCTAGCCTGAGGATTATTCCGTGCTCTATTCACAGCACCGCAGAATTTCCTAATGAACCCATTTCTCCAAAACACATTTGCATGCATCTCCTTCACACAAAACACCCCACGACCGGTTTCGTGCTGTTTGCACTCATCAGGTAGGGACAGTAGGATCAGGATCCGCATTATAGTTGCTTACCGCTGTATCGGCTTTTCATGTGAGGTGGCTTCATTTGCATATTTCAGCTTGGACGTGCACAACACGATACTTGAACAACTCTGTTTATGAATAATTCTAAACATTTGCGCGGAGTTCTAAGCCCGAAAGTGAAGAACATTAACTAAAGCCAAATTCGACAAACGGGTAATCTATTCGAATCGCCCTCTTGTTAGTTTACTGAGATATCACTTAATGGACCGTTAAAACGCGTTATCGGTGCAAACGATTCAGAAATTCGAGCGGTTATTCGTAGTAGCCAATTGAATTTATAGCCTATGACTCGTCTCTGATTAAAGCAATGAAGAGCGAAATCGCATTTTCGTTCGGATTATAATACTGTGGGAACGTAATGCTACCTCACGATCCCGCGAATAGCTCGGATTTTATAGTAACAAAAATATTTTCCTTTTGCTGAACATTCGAGGTCACATATCAATAGTATTATTGCTAATAAAACGTGGTGAGAATGCTTTCAGGCAAAGCTACGGCAGCCATCAATTGCTCTGATATTTACTGCATAATGATGCTACTTTTTGTGTTGGAAAGTAGTCAGGTATTTAAAAATACAAAAGGTTCAATAGACTCGCCAATTCAAACGGTTTCATGAAAACTCCGAATGTGTTTGGGGGATAGCGGTAATGATGTGCGATTTTATCCGGTAGTATCTTTATAATCATCGGTATGGGTCGACAATAAATTGAAATATTAAACAATGGTCAATTTCTGTCTTGTAGTTGAAATGGAATCAGTTTAATTTTTTCCGACTTAAAATCTTGGTTAAAAATCCTGCGTGGCATGACCGTTTTCGGTCTCAGAGGAATAAGCCAAGCAGTAATGAAACAGATCGTTGGCAACTAAATGTATTTATAAGTGTGACGTCTCGACTTGCCGCTATTGGACCCTTTCAATCGAAGCTGCACATGTTGAAATCATTTTTACGACAGCAAAGTATTTGAAAATATTCGAGACCGATCGGGAGTCCATAATCATGAAAATAAAGTTTGCAATGAATCGGTTATAGTAAGTATTTGGTAACGTTTCGCTTCTGAACACAGAAGCTTCGTCGGTACGAATAGTGTTCAGGTTTAAATGGCATTTTCTTGACCAATCCTGAGTTCTCTAAGCTAGACAGGGGAGATCAAGATAATTGATCACACCTAATTGCTGTGTTCATCCCTAATAGTTTATTAATTGCACAGGTCAGCGTCTGCCGACACAATGCTTACGTAATCATGTGCGTATTAGGTGTGATGTTCGTTAATCCTTATCCGCTGCATTTTTACGATACTTCTTGTCACTTTTGAGCAAGTCTCACTGCCAGTTCTGTTTTCACTCTCATATCTGTTTAGGCCTGAGAAACTTTACAGTATCTTAGCCAACTTGCATTCTATGACTGTGAAGCAATGTCTGGATCGAGCTAGTGATTTCAAGCATACCTTCGAATGAGCAAGATAGGGGCTACCTCACAGCATTCACCGTTTTAAGCGAAATAGCACAGCTCTGTGCCGTACAGCTGACTGTGCTAAATTGACTTGCCACCGGAAATACGCTCGAGTCCCATCGCCATGTCCCTTTTCATTCGCACCTCTGTATAGGCTTTGGCAACCTGACAGTATCATAGCCCACGTGCAATCAAAAACTGTGCAGCACTTTGCCTGGATAGGGTTTGTAATTTCATGTATCAGTGTACCCTACCGGCGAAAGTAGCTGTCGGCACCGTGCATCGTCGATGGTCCCTTAACCATTATCGAGACATTAAGGAGGTGCGATGATGCTCGACTATATTTAGGTAACTTGACATGATCTAATGAAAAAGGGGATCCACGAATCAAAACAGCGTTACCAGCAAGAAAGCACTGCAAAACAACCGGAGTACTCGCCATTTGTAAACCCTTTTAACTTGTATAAACGATTTCTAGAAGGAATCACCGAGGTCACTGGAAGAAAACTGTCTATGGGTGACGATTATACTAGTTTGAGCAATCTCGTAGCCAATTGATAATAACATTAAACAGTTGAAGGGTAGAAAAATACAATAAACAACTCAAATTGTCGACATGAGAGCGTGAGAAAAAATGGCAGCAAGAAATCGATTATCGATAATGAGGTCATTCGCTGAGATCGAGAAACAAAACAAATGAGCACCACTTAAGAAAGCCGAGAGTAAAGCAAAGATGTACATACACACGAAGCAAGGTTGCTGGAAAAAAACCCAACAGCACAATGACAATTCTCACAGCCGATTAAGAAGAAATGAATAAAAGCCACATCACAAATCTGTTTCATTGGATTGCCATTCCGGGTTAATGTTACGTAGAAGAGCAGGCTGAGATGTGGAGCGGGTAACCGGTTTCGGAGGTTTCACGGATCGCTTGGATGCGACTGGATTAGGTATTTTGCGTTGCATCAAGTTATTGTCCAACCGTCTGGGAATAGGATGTGTGGGCAAACGCTGCGCCAAACGGAGCATAGCTGATGGTTCCGGGGATTCGTGTTGTCGGTTTGCACAAGCACGATGGTCTTTGGTAAACAACGGACGCAAGCGTTTGAGGTGGGGTGGCACTGGTGGGGGCACAGGAGCGGTGTTGGTGTGAGATTTGTTATTCTCGGGATTTAGTATTATTGGTCGTCGAATGGTCATACCATTCTGTATCTCGTTGGAGACAAACGCCGGTTTGGTTAACCAACGCTGAGCCGGGCAACGTTGTAAATAAGGCCCGACGGAGGCAGATCGAGGTGGTGTCGGCTTCGGTGAAGGATCCAGCTCGGGTCGAACTATTTGGTATGTATTCGCAGTGGGCGGTGTGTAACTACGCTGACAAGAGTCCGCAAGAAGCGGACTGATGACGTAATGATTATTGGATCCTACGGAGGATTTCGCCAAATATTTCTTGACACTTTCTGGAGGAGCGTCATTGCTCGCTTTATCGTTACCCGTCAAAAGTTTTGTGGTATAGGATGCAGAGGAAGCGACCCATTGCTCAAGTTTATTTATTTTATGTTGTTCACCTTTGCGCACGTCCAGTAGTTTAGATTTAGGCTGCCTTAATCTAGAGCAAGCTAACGTGTCTGGCCGTTTGGCTGTACCACGGACAGCGGAATGCACGGCAATTGGTGGACGACTACCACTAGTACATGAACTGGGGATTTCTTCGGATCCATACCCAGAAGATGCCATCGAAATAGACTCGCGTAATTGAAGTCCTCTAGATGCAACCGACGTAGTCGGGATAGCACCGCGAACAGAGGAAACTGGAAGGTAAAATCCCGACGAGTCGGCAAAATGAGAAGCGTCCTTGCACTTCGGAATCGCGGTATCTGAGGGTTGGCTCTCCAACTCGAAGGATTCGTCCAAGGAGAGATCACGCAGTTTGTGCGACATATCTGGGCTCAGAGTAACGGAAGAGTTTGGAGAACTGAGCACTGGTGACTGAGCCTGGATCGTACAATCTGTTTGTCGTAGGTAGGCCAGAGGTCTACCCTTCAACCAATCGGAAACATCGAAAGGAGGCTTGTTGTGGCGTTGAAAAAATTCTGTTTTCATTAATGGTCGATATTTAGGGCGTTGTTGATAGTCCTTTTTCAGGCTAAATTCGGAAAGAGGAAGAAAACACAATGTACACCGGTGTCAGAGGATCGGTACGAGTCTAAAGTAAACGAATCGTTGACGGGCTTCGAAAAGTCATTCTATCAATCAGCGTACGTTGTAATACTAGATCTCAAAGATAACATCAACAAAAAGATTGTGCATCACGAATAATAAAGGGTAGTCGAACAGTCTACCATTCTTAGTCACCTTTGAGTCAACCAGGCAGCATCAAAAGTTTTCATAAAAACAAAATAGCACATTATTGCTCCGGTTAAAATGACTACACAACACAGATAACTGTTTTTAATTTAACATAACGATTATCATACATAAAAATGCGTTATATTTTGGAAGCAAAAACCGAAATAACTTTAATTAGTGCACATGAATGCATATATAAAGTATCTGAAGATAAGACCACGGGAACTAAGTAGTACCTACTAACCTGAGACGGCGGAGACATTCAGCAACGATAGATTTCATTTCGTTGGGTTAATTTTTACAAGCACGCGTTATGATCGTCATCATCTTTATACTGGTATGTATGAAAGCACAAGCCTGATCCAGGCAAAGTGCCGCACAGTCAGAGACTGCACGTGGGCGATATTACTGTCGGGTTGCCCAGGCCTGATAGCATGTACCGAGTGCTTAACTATCATACAACCATGAGATAAATTTTAAAAGAAGGGACTGAAACAACGATGGAATCTATAGAAGTGTGAGTAAAAAAACAAACTGGGATGAGGTGCTTACACTTTGCACGAAACAGACATTCAAGCTTTGTGAACGAGTAGAGCGACATCAGCACCACAGCTTTCACTATCGTGTACTATAACAAGCTTTCCTCGTCGCTTCAATTGACAAGATACAAGAGTAGTCAAACACGGCAAGATGTTTATTGAAATATCGTCACTGAACACGGTTGCGAGACATGAGCTCATCGCGGGGACCCCAGCCCGAAAAACGGACTCGCAGAATTCGGAAACGTTAATAGTTAGTGCTTTAGCCACCTGTGCCAAGCGACGCATTGGCCGTCACGAGATCTACGCTAATTGGGATGTGGCGTCGCAAAAATAATCCGTTTCGGATGTTGGTGATCCGGCAACCGTAAAACGTGATTCGAACAGCGCAACATGTGCAGCTTCAACTGCTCCTTTATATCAACAACATAATAGAAGAGCTGATTTTGGAGAGCGTCATTGCGTATACGAGTAGATTACAATCAATAGTAAAATTAATTCGTAGCCTTTTCAGCCTAATTCCTTAACAAACAAGATTATGTCAACAATAGAATACTGACACAAATACTACTCTAAAAGTGATTTGCGCATAAGTCCGTTTACAACTTGAACACAAGATCAACAAGAAAAAACCGGGCGTAAGAAAGTGTAACGGTTTAATACCGCGTCTTAACACTTCGATAGTGTCTAGATCGGCATTGTAGCCTGTATCTAAAATGTGTTTCACCAGGGCTGAATCACGAATAAGGGTCTGATAGTCCCTTGCATTGCGGGGCTGATTTTTGACACACTTTCGGTGTTCTTCGACTCTAATACGAAGATTAATCTTAGTTACGTACTTTTACGCAAGTGGGCCGCAGTGTCACCGACCTTGATCGTGTTCACTTGTGTTAGATTGATGCCTACGAGACGTGACACACCGTAGGTGTACTATAGACTGTTTAACGGTAAGGTCAAATCAGTGTTGGGGGGTTGACTACTACTTAATTATGTTCCCTCTCCTGACTATCACCCTTGGTCTGACGAAGCTTCTGTGTCAGAAGTGAAACGTTGCCCCAAAACTGCTTTAACCGATTGCACTCAAATTTCTTTGCATTGTAACTCACATTGTGGTTTATTAGTATTTTGTCAACTTAAACCATTCGATCAGGGTCTGCGAGACTTGGAAGATGTACTGATATGTGAACCTACAAGCCTTGAGAGAATCTGGTTTGTGCGCCGAAACACTGCGCGTTTCCCTGGGTCTATATGAACATATAGATCAAAAATAATGGTGGCACGAATACAACATGCTCTCTCATATACCTCATCGCCAATGTCGAGCTATGTAGTAGGGAGCAAGACAAAAGTACGGGATCATTGCATATCGGTGTATTCGAAAGTGGGTGGTAAACTGTCCGGAGACTTTATTATAGTGCAAAATATCTATATCACGACTTTTCCTGTACAAAATCTAGTTCCGTTTTGTTGTGGCTGCATATGGACAGTAGCCAATCGCCTGACAATGTGGGCTGCATGCTCAGAATTAACATAACGTTGCACGGCGCTTGTAACTTGACATAACATCTAGTATTACAGTAAGATGGTTAGATGGATTTTTGTACATAACACATTCATCTCGCGTCTTTCAACGAAAGCATTAAAACGCCATCCAAGATACCAGCAAGTGTTCCTAATCAATGTTGAAATACTCGAGTGGTCAACCGAGCACTCACCACTGACAAGACATGGCATGCCGGAATTTGTGAGTCAACCAAATAGAAAGTGAAGCGGTCAAATTCAGCATTCCATAATGCAACCGGTGCGGATAATCATTGAATCTACTAGCCAATAAACGTAGAATAATCATGCAACGGCACAATTATATTCAGATATGAGTGAACTCTATTCCATCTCTCTTAGGGTGTCATGTTTGTTTAACAGCAACGATCTAGTAATGTTGAAAAGATACTTGGGCACGTGATATTTTGGCGGTTCGTGATAGAGAGCACCAATGATTGAGAATCAATGGCGAAGTTATTCGTAATATGTATATTATTGATTGTATGACGTAGCTGATCAGCTGTGGACGATTTACTAAATAGAGTATGATTTTGCCCTTAAGATAATAAATATGATTGTACAACTTTTAGATCAAATTCCCACTTGTATGGAATGCGCTGAGTGCTCGTGATCAAAGTATGGTCTTACAGTGAAAACCCACAAAAACTGAGATCATGAGAAAACCAAAATGTACTATAACAGGATGTGGTGGAAAAAGTCCCACTCGCTTTATTAGATGGCTCAGGAGGAGTATTTGAATTTATGCTTGGAATGTAGTGTGCAACAAAGCACAGACAAATTCGGTCAAAATTTGTGCTCCCGTGAGCATAGGAATAAGGTGTGCAAAACAAGCACAAAAAACAGCATGAGGATGAGAATGGGCATGATCACACCTAGAAGCGGTAATCGGAACAGCACCGTTTCACAGCTACCAGCTGATGGGACAACAAACTGAAGCATGCTGATTTGAACGGGAAAACAAGACAACACGTACTGTATCGCTGATGGTTGAGCGGAAGCCCAAGCCAGTGCGAAAAAATAGGGAGTCAGTGAATTTCCAAGTTGGTTTGCTAGAACTTTAGCTGCCAAATTACTGCATGGTAAAAAGAGAATAACGTTCCAATACACCACGGATAGTTCGCTACTGGCTAGGAAAACATAAAAGGATGGAGGTAAATAGCATCCATGTTGTCGGATGTGTGGTACTACCAATTTGCCATTTTTTAACTCCAGCAAACGGGGTTTTGAGTTTAACGGAAAATTGATTATTGATGTGCTGTTGTGTCAATCACAAATCCAACCATTAATATTAATTGACTGAGAGACGTTTAGCCGCATTAGTAATCGTTTCCATACCGGCTAGTAAATGACTGATGAGATATGCCGCGTTGTACTTGTCTAACAGTATGGTGCAGTCGGCCTCAACCTGAGTTTATGTTTATAATTCAAATTAATCAGGATAAACATGTAAACATGGTAGGTACTAAAGCGACACTATAAGAATGGGGTGAATTAGGAAGTGCTGGACGCTCAGAACACACATTGATACATTTACCGATACCGAATATCGATGTGATACATGCCAACTTACCATAAATCAACGAAGTACCGAAATTCGGGAGTGAATGGGAGATGTTCCGGTAGTGATGGTGCGGGTTCCGAAATGATTTTGGACATAATAGCAAATTCTAGTTCAACTCCCTTGTAAGGGAAAGAACCGGTGGCCAACTCCAGTAGAGAAATACCCAAAGACCAAATATCAGCTCTAACGTCATATTTGGGTGTTTCCAGGCGTTCAGGAGCCATGTAGCCCACGCAACCCATTTGTTTTGAGCGTGCTATGGAGTCCTTTAGAAGCCCGCTAATACCGAAATCGCATAATTTGATCACGCCGTTGAAACTAAGTAACATGTTCGATGGTTTGACATCTGTTAGAAGTGGTCAGAATAGCAAGTAAGACATACCTCTGTGCATCATGTTGTGTTTCTTACGCAAGTAATCCAATGCCGTGGTGATCTGAATAAACGAATTTACGAGAAAAGGACCGTCCTTACTGAAACTGTTATTTTTCCAAGGATACGCTCTGGAAAGGGTCGTTGTAGATCATTGAGGAGCTTGTCTAACGAAGTTAGCATGACTTCCATGCAAATCCAAACATCACTCTTTAATCGGAAGTTTTGCAATGAAAAAAGGGACCTACTGTAGTAAAAAATATTCCGAAGCATTGCACTATAAAAGGACAATCTGTACTTTTGGAAACGACGTTCAAATCTATTAAAATCCGCTTGTTTTCCTCTTCGCAAGTAGAAGAGCGCCTCATTTGCTTCACCGCCATTACCAGATCGGATCTAGTCGCATGTCTCATTTGGTAGACGGAGCTGCAGCTACCGGAACCGAGAAGACCCTCATTGATAAAGTCACTCATTTGCGCTACAATCCTCTGCAAGTAAACGTGCACTGAGTAGCAGATAGTAAACAAACCTCCGATTCGAAAAGCAAAATACCACTCTTTGATTCCAACTCCTGTTGTAGAGAATCCAGATCTAGCCTGAATGAAAAACGGGGTATAAGAGGATGAACAACAAACTTCTGGTCGCCGGAAGCAGGAGGTTGGCTTTGAGAACTTGCAGCAGGTGACTCTGACCGATGTCGAGCGGTTAATACTAAAATAACTCGAATGATCTACCCAATAGCTTACAAGCAGTCGGACGTTGCGGTCTGGCCACAAGTCGACCGATATGATCCGCATTGTATGCGACGGAATTTGGTCCGGACAACATGAATAATTCGTCCTTCATAAAAAGATGGTTGGGCTTAAAAGAAGGGGATGAAACATAACAACAATTCTGCACGGTCTTTCTGAAATCGAAAATTAAATCGCTGGTTACGTTGTATAAAACATGTAAACTGAACAGTCGTAGAACCAGAAACACAAAAATTGTGGGCTTCGAAAAAATGTTTCGCTGCGGACAAAACGTCCGCAATCAATTATGCCAGTTAAGAGAACAAATATGAACTACATGGGTGAAAATATTGGTAACTTTCTAGTGTCTGGGTAGAAATGTGGAAAACCAATAACAGTTGATATTTCAGTGTTTTTAGTATAATCATGGATAGCGATACACCTGTGGCAATTAGCGAATGTCTAACTGCCATATAACCACGACACGATAAAATTTTAAATAGACGCGTTAGGACGGGACTTATAAGGCTACATCAAGTGCTCACACCTCCGAAAAACACGTACTAAGTCACGTTTATTGAAGGTGAATCCGCAGATGTAGTGTGCAAAGATGTGGTACTTCAAGCGCATGCGGATCCTGATCCAACTGTCCCTACATGATGAATGCAAACAGCATGAAACCGGTCGTGGGGTGTGTGTGATGGAGATGCATGCAAACGAACATTTTTATTCGTAGTTCTTAGGTTTATTATAATCAGTGTTTCAAACGGCGATGGCTGAAGCCTGCGGTTACTGACAATATAGTCACAAACTAGGCATGTATCACTGTGCATTACGTTTGAATTACAACGATAATGATGTGCTAGGTTGATTTGCCAACGGCAATGAGGCTGCATGCGTAAAACGCGATTGAATCTCCACTAATAGTTGTATTCTTGTATCAGTCTAGGTCTGGGTAACTGACATAAAGTCCTAGCCATGTATATATATAATATATATAGTATATAGATAATATATATATTATATATATATTATATATATATATATATATATATATATATATATATGCACAATCTGATACAGATATGGTGCCTTGCAGGTCGCACTTGGTTGTGCAACGGCTAGAGAAGTTGACTCGAACAAACGCGGGTGGTGCTGGGGACGCCGCTTTGTGCCCGATTTCTCAAGAATTTTCATTGAAGCCGACTCATCCTCCATGAGGAGGGATAGGTCGCACACAAGACACAAGGACGGAAACTATGCACTAAGCGACTACTGTTTTTCGATCAGAGAATTTTAATATAAATCTCGATCGAATGTGCGCGTGATCAGAATCTACAACGGAGTTCCAGAAGGAGCGACAGTGCTCAATGCACCCTCTTCATCTAGCGCTTATGGGGAGACAGTCAATTTGTGTACATGGCTGATCATCGTTAGGCGGATGCCAAGTTGCACACTGCCGCTTTTTATGCCTAAACAAATTGCTACTAATAAATAGTCTGTGCTGTGCATGTAGGTGGAGAAAGCGTTCATCATTGTCTGCCGATGAGCATCGAGAGTGAATAAACCACCGAGTTGTGACTCAGTTATATATAGGTGACTAAATTGAGCATTCAAACCCCCAACAAGAATAATGACATTGCAACAACTGTGTTTTACCGGACCTAAAAACTATTGACCTTGACATCATTCCCATTTACACGTGATATGTGACAACTCTTCTGTCCGTTGTACACGTTTTGGCTACGGCGATACAATATTCTTTGTCCCGTGCGTTTCTTCTACATTACTTACTTAATCCCTTGAGTTCCTGGAGGAACATAGGGCCTCGGCAACTTGTCTCCACTTTGGTCTGTCCATAGCAGCCAGTTTGATGTCGTTCCAGTTAAGTCCACACTTGCGGATTTCCTCTTCACACGAGCGCTTCCAAGATAGCCTTGGGCGTCCGACCCGTCTCTTCCCGATTGGGTTCCATACCAGAGCATGACGCGTGATGTCATCATAAGGTTTCCGCAAGGTGTGCCCAACCCATCTCCACTTTCTTTTACTGATCTGCTGGGCGATTGGGTCCTCAGCAGCCATCTGCCACAGGTCTTGATTCCTTATCTTTTCTGGCCATTTTACCCAAATAATTCGACGAAGGCAATTATTGTGGAATGATTGCAAGCGGCCAGAAGACTTTGCTGTCACTCGCCAGGTTTCCGATCCATAGAGTAGCACGGATTTGACGTTGCTTCTGAATATACGGAGTTTCGTGCGTTTTGATAGAACCTTCGACTCCCAAATGGGTTTCAAAGCTATGAACGCGTATCTTGCTTTGCCGATTCTGGCGACTATGTCTTCGTCCGTGCCACCACTTATTGAAACAATGCTGCCGAGGTAGACGAATTGCGTGACGTCTTTGACTGCTTTACCATTGATGGTGATTGATGGGTGCTCATCAGTTAGCACACGGAGGACTTCTGTTTTTTCGGTATTCACGCGTAGTCCTGCATATGAAGCAAAGTGTGCTAGTCTATCGGTCTTTCTCTGAAGACGTTGGGGGTCACGTGATATCAAGCAGACATCATCAGCGTATTCCAGATCCTCCAAATGCTCGGATTCCTTCCAATCGATACCATTCCTCTCACCTTTTACTGTCTGTTTCATTATCCAGTCTATTACCAACAGAAAAATCATTGGGGACAACAGGCATCCCTGGCGAACGCCAGTCTCAACTCCAAATGGATCGGTCAGTCTTCCGTTGTGAATTACCTGACAGGAGGCACCTTCATACAGCTGCTTTATGAGGTCCATGTACAGCGGTGGGACCCCATAGTGTGGCAAAAGCTTCTATATGAATTCGCGGTCCACACTGTCGAAGGCTTTCTCAAAATCTATGAAGTTGAGGCAAAGAGGCGATTGCCATTCAATGCTTTGTTCAATTATTATGCGGAGGGTCGCAATTTGGTCGATACCAGACTTTTGTTTTCTGAAGCCTGATTGCTCTGGCCGTAACACTTGGTCGATAGCGTCGCGCAAACGCATAAGGATAATGCGTATAAGTATTTTACTAGGGACTGAGAGCAGCATGATACCTCGCCAGTTTTTGCATAGCCTCAGATCCCCTTTCTTAGGAAGTTTGACCAAATGACTTCTCTTCCAATCATTTTGGACCCGTCTTTCTGACCAGATTTTCTGCAGCAGAGGAAGTAACATATCAGCCGAGGTGTCCAAATTAGCCTTCAGAGCTTCTGGTGGAATCCCATCTGGGCCTGGTGCTTTGCCATTCTTTAGCGATTTTAAGGCAAAAAGGATTTCATTTCGACCGAGGGGGTCGGTGTTTACGTCTAGCAAATTTGCTGCAGGTAGGATGTCAGTGACTTAAGTAGGTGCTGGTCGATTTAGGAGTTCGTTGAAGTGCTCCATCCATCGCTTTCTTTGCACCGATTCATGACTGATAAGGTTACCTTCACCGTCCTTTATTATTTTGCCGTTCTAAATTCGTGGGACGTTATTGCAGTAATAAGTCTACTGCAAATTGGTGAGCCCGACGTGATACACGAATCCTTCGTGTACTACAATTTGGTGAGCCCAGTAGGCAAGCATCCTTGGTATTTTCCGGTACGCCAATTATTTTCGATTTCAATCGGCGTTAATTTTGGAAAAATTTCACCTCTCTTTATCCCACATTTTGATCGGGACATAATATGCGTCACATAGACACAAATTTCATTTATCTAGTCATGAGATTGAACACCTAAGACCCATTCTGCAGGGCGGAAAGTTTACGGTATTTACTGAGCATAAGCCCCACATTCAATAAATGAACAGATCTGCGGACAGGTACTCCCATAGAGACGACACACCTGGATTATTCAGTCAAATCATGACTGACATAAGACATATCTCAGGTGCTAACTGCAATGGGTGTTATAGAGTTGCCAATTCAGTTCTCTCCAAGCGAGGCCGTTTTCCATTAGCCTTGGGGAAGTGGTAAATTTTCAGCAGGGGCTGTTTTTGAGGCATCTGGTTCTTCCCTGCCAAGCCTACGAATGCGCCAACATCTCCTGTTGGGTTCGTAATAAGACCACGCCAAACGGGCGATTTCTGTAAGCAGTGCGTTCACCTCGTGTGAGACGGCTCCGACAGTACGTTCACCACAAGTGAGAAGTGAATTGGCTTAGTACTGGTCAGTTCTCTATGTATCATGCCCTGGTTACCACCGATAATCAACGCATGTAGATCAAATGCCTTGGCTGACAACGAAGTGGCTCGTTGCTGAGAGACTATGCTCGATCCTCGAATCACCTTGCACCATTTGGATCCTTTGACAGTTAATTCCTAATCAGTAGTCTCCTCTGAACAGAACTCTTGAAGGGGGGCTGTTAACAACTGTGGTTTACCAGACCTAAACGTATTGGCTTTAATGCGTTTTGACGACTGATTTGGCGACAACACAACTAGAAGTCGGCAAAGGAGCTATCAGAATAGCTGCTCAGAAAGTGAAGGATCTCGGCATTACCATAACAGGAGATTTTAAGTGGGCTACTCAATGTGCCGAAGCCGCAAACAAGGCTCGCAGAGAATTGTTCAGACTGTGTTCAGCGTTGTCATGCCGAAAACCTTCTATTTTCATTCCCTTATACAAAGTAGTCATGTGGCCTTACTTGAAATACTGCGTTCAGACCTGGGCACAGTAATTAAAAAAGATTTCGCATGTCTCGAAAGGGTTCAAGGCCTTGCGACTAGGATGGTTGAGGGCCAGACCGGTAAAACCTATGAGGCAAGACTCAAGGACCTTTATCTGTTCTCACTAAAGAGACGCAGGCTGCAAGGTGACCAAAAAAGTCTTCAAGATTGTAAAGAGTCTTACGGGTGATCATGTTACTAAACTCCTTAAACTTGCCCCTGAAGCATCTACAAGGAGTAATTCTATGAAAT
>JACCGJ010003625.1:0-12534 GCA_013407085.1 Atriophallophorus winterbourni | reverse complement strand
CTGTATAATTTCCATTCGGATTCATCCGGTGGTGTGCGGTGGTTTCAAAAATGCTTCTAAGACTGCCTTTGTACGAAATTCAATTGGTGTGGACTAAGTTGAATTTACCGTAACTGTATTTGCTATGATGTTTATTTTCCATTTTGTAATGACGAATTTGTGCATATAATCCTTCTTCCCAATACAATGGCAGAGAGTTAACCAGAGATATGTAGGATTCCCGACATTTTACTGTACGCTGAACAATGGCTTGTTGTTTTACAAATTTCGCCAATTCACCCCAACTAAATATAAGTGAAAATACAACGGCTATCCGCGCTTACCAGTCTTACCAAACAAGTTTGTTTTGGGCTTACTGGTTTGGTAAATACATTTGAATGTGGGTTTTAACAGACCCCTCGTGTTCGTTCAATCCTATATTAAATGAAGAGATACAATAATCAAGGGGTTTAAACTCTTTTGTTAGCCACTCTTGTTTGAAGCTACGGGTGATGTTAATGTAAGAGCACTTTAGTGAGCAACGTTGCCAAAAATCGATGGAATTTCAAAAAGAAAACGTGTTTTTGTATGCTAAAATTCTTTGATTGAGTTGATCCTAAATTGTGCAACGCTGGCTTAAATGCTCCAATATTTATAAAGCAAAATATGAAAATGGCTTGTTTGAAAGACTAGTCATTTAGAAGGATAATAAACCAGTGAATGATTGTACAGAAGTTAAAGAATATTCTACGCAATAAAATTTATTGAGGAGAATGTGGAATAATTTCGGATTTGTGTGCAAGTTTTACTTTAAAACAATTTTCAACATCTTGTTATTCAATATACCGATTCAAGATTTAAGATTTATGATGAAAAAAGCACAGTGCTGTACGGTACCAAAAGATATACTTATAAAAGTTAAACAAATCTAACTTTCATGCTTGCATCTATTTAAGCAGGATTGAAAGTTATTTCAAAATATGACATGGAGTTGAGAAATGCCGACCGGATATATATGTTTGGGTAAATTTGTTTCTCCATGTGGGTGTAAAATAAAAGCACCAAGAGTTTTTATCAAACTGAGGACAACGCAGTATTATTCCACATAAAATATCGCAACTTTTGTCTGAACATCATTTTATTTGGTAAAAACACAATTTCTGGTGTTAAACTGTTTCACAGAAAGCATACACGGACTGTTTAAAAGCACCGGGGACAGTTTAATCGGGATTGCGGTATTTGAAAGGTAAGATTGTGACTGCTGGTCAGGAGACCCTCTACAATTTTGTCATATTAAAGGTCTTCCTGCGAATCATGTGAATCGGAATGTACACGCACTCTTCTCATATATTATGAATTGTAAGATTTCATTTGAACAGCAGAGTAAACACAAATCATCGAGCACAATCCGTGCAACGTAGCTCCAACCAACATTTCATACGTACGTGACCGAGCTATATGAGATGAACCATCTTGCTTTTTAAATGGATGAAGCATATTCACGCAAAATATTTGAAAAAAATTCACAACGCGAAAGCCACTTGACTATTTATTGCAAATGTAAATGAGCTAATTTCAAATTAAAATTGAACTTTTATTTTTATTATTATTACAGGGCAAGTAGTACTTTATTCTGTTTAAACTCACCGGGTAATAATCTAGTTATTTAGATTATTAGGGACTTAATTGCTGCGGAAGTAGACTTGGTCTTTACGATTACTGAAATAAAGCACAAAATTTAACTGAATAGGTATATATAATCACTGTTGATTTTTTAATATTGTTTTTTGTGATGTAAAACAAGATGGATCTTAACATTTCATTGCTACACATTTTTCCGAATTTGATACTAAACTCGTTGGATGATTGCAAACAGCACGAAATCGGTCGTGCTGTATGTGATGGAAATGAATGCAAATGCACTGGATTTTCGTACAATTTCTGTTTAATTTTAATTTGGTTCAATCCCCTATCTAGTGAGATAATGAACATAGGTGATCAGATCACAAGGATCGTTTGTCCACTCATCAACTGGTGTGGTTAAAATCATTAAATGGTGAAGTTTGTAGCATTCAAGAAACATCACAAAACATCGTGCTTTTTCGAACAAACTGAAAAAACCCTGTTTGCTTCAGGTATGTGGAGCAGGTAAATTCATGAAGGCGGTCCTCCTAACGGAATGAAAACCTTTTTCTCAAACGTCCACAGCCTTTTAGCGGCACCCAATCATAGAAAAGGCATCAAGAATCATCCTCGATGAAAAATCCGGAGCCAAAGTAACGGTAGGCAGTCCGAAGTTGCATTTCACTTCGTCCTGTCAACTCCCGCGACGGCATCGTTGTCCAAAGGTATTAGCCTAGCTGTTCCTTTGGTTCCAGTGGTATCATGTAGAGGGAGCACTTGCTGCATGAGCAAAAGCTGGTTCTCCATATTGAACTGTCCTGGCTTACACTAACTAACTAATCAACTAATTAATTAACTAACTAACTAATTAACTAACTAACTAACTAACTAACTAACTAACTAACTAACTAACTAACTAACTAATTAAGTATTTAAGTAATTAATTAATTAATTAATTAATTAAGTAACTAACTAACTAACTAGCTAACTAAGTGAGTAACTAAGTAACTAACTAACTGATAATTTTGATCTCTCGAGGAAGTCTGTATCGATGCTTGTTCCAATAGTTAAGCACAGTGTCCGTCACAGTTGCGGTCAATTGTGTTAGTTTAATTGGCTTACTACTACTATTTACTAAGAAAGGATAAAAGAATATATTCACCGTTTCATACATTGATCTTGATATTTTCTCTAAAGAACTTGTCATTTTAGACTGCACCAAGTATTTAAATAATCTGCACTGCCCATCGGGTATGCAAGTCTCATCTACTAATTATATACATATACGAATTTCTTGAGCTTTCGGACTTAAATAATTTTGTTCAGTTCACAACAAATGCGTACGGGCACATGAAATTGGCAAAATCCCATTACTCACACACTCACTCATTCAGTCCTCTCCGTGCTGGGTGGAACATGAGGCGAAGACAACTTCATGCCAGTTGTTCGGGTCTGCCGCTGCTTCCGTTGCCGTCTGCACTGTGAATCCTTGTGCATGTAGTTCGCGTTCCAACGTTCTGCGCCAAGTTTCCTTGGGCCGTCCCCTCTTTCGTTTAGCTCGCGGAAGCCAGTGAATGGCTACCTTCGCAAGCGAATTGGGATCCATCCTGCAGACATGACCGAATCAGATCCACTGTCGTCGTTTGACTACGGTAGATACCACCTCCAGACCAGTTTTTCGCAGGAGCTCTTTATTCGAAATGGTGTGGCCGAAAAATCCGTAGAATCCTTCTAAAACACTTGGTTTGAAACACGTTCATTCTGCGCTCAATGGCAGCGGTCGTCTTCCAGCATTCCGATGCATACAGCAACATACTCAGAACGTTGCTCTTGAAAAGTCTGATCTTCGTGGTAATGACGAGAGCGGAGGATTCAATGAATCGGCATGAGATGCTTGTTTCACCTTCCGATCATTCTCTGACCTCATCTTTACAGTCGCTCATTTACAGTCCGTTTTCTCCCAAGGTAGGACTGTAATCTGTAACCTCACTGAGCGGTGGAACCGTCCGCGAACACTGGTGTTGATCCGAAAATTACCTCCGCCATTACTCGATTTCATTCATTCATTCAGTCCTCGTCCGGGCCGGGTGGTACATGAGGCGCAAGAAAACTTCACGCCAGTGGTTCCGGTCTGTCGCTTGCTTTCGTTGCAGTCTGCACCGTGAATCCTTGTGCATGTATAGTTAGCGTCCAAGTTCTGCGCCCAAGTTTCCTTGAGCCGTTCCCCTTTTTCGTTTACCTTGGGATGCCAGTTGCTATGCTACCATCGTATGCAACTGGGATCCATCCTGCAGGACATGGACCGAACACGGGATCTGTTGTAATCGTTTCCGTAGCAATGTAGGTTTTACGGGATAGGGTTGCTAGCCCTAAGCCCAACCCTCCTCTTTTCTCAAACGGGCTTGGGTCCGTCCTTGGCATGGTTCAAAATCCCATCAAGTTAGATCAAAATAAAACATGACCTTTAAATGTTGTTGGCCTCCTTCGGTCGATATCGACCATGGATGTACTTCACAATCGCATGATTTTTTCTCTTCCACAGCTTGTCGAATGAGAAAACAAACCGATTTGGAAGAAACAATCTCTACCGCAGCGCTCGCAGCGTTAGGCAGTACTCGGTCGATCGGTGTGATTGCGCTCATCACCCATTAGCTGTATTTTCTCATCCCAAGCATGCAGACGATGCTTTACACAATGATTTCAAGGTAGCAGTCAAGAGCAACTTCTTCCCAACTCGGGGAGTGAATGCCAAAAGCTTTCATATCTCTTTTGCAAACGTCTTTTAAACGCAAGTGTGGTCTGCCAATGCTCGACTTCCTGATTTCAACTCACCATATAGTAGATCTTTCGGAATACGACCATTTACGTTCTGTAGACGTGACCAAGTTAACGTAGCAGGCGCTGTCCTAGTAGAGTGAATATGCTCTGTAGACCAACTTTTGATAGCACCTAAGTATTATTCACTTTGTCCACCGATGATATGTTCGAGAAACGACGGATGCTTCGTAGCTGGAACGCAATCAGCTTTCGTTCGTATCTTGCGTGGATGAACCAAGGTTCACTGCCTTAAAGTGAACCATTTAGTACGCACGCATTGTATACTATAAACTTTGTGTTTACAGTCAAATCGCGCATTCTTCAAATACGAGAGTTGAATTCGGACAGAATGATAGCTGTTCTACTAATCCGCTTATCAACGTCCGCGTCTAGCGAGGGGTTATCCGCAATGGTTGAACAAAGATATGTGAACCGACGAACTGTTTCAACCTTGCAGTTTTCAGCAGTGATGATTAGAGGTGATACACTTCCTTCACCGATGAATTTGGACTTTCTCATACTGATTGTCAACCCAAAGTAATTGCATGCTGAAGAAAAACAGTCAATTGGCGACTGGAGCTGCTTTAAGGAGTGAACATTAATGGATGCATTGTCAGCAATCCACAGATTACGGATTAGCACATTCGCTACCGTGGTTCTTGCTCTCAAACGGTTCTGGTTGAAAAGCTTGCCATCACTTGCAAGCTTGCATAGGTGAATGCCTTCTGTTTTCATCCTAAAAGCGTGATTCAGAAGCGAAGCAAAGTAAATGCCGTACAGCATGGAAGCAAGAACATACCCTTGTTTGACACCTCATCGAATTTCAACGGCTTCTGAACTGAAACCGTTTAAATGGACTGAACCCTTCGTACCAGAGTAGAACGAAAAACCGAGTTTGAGCAGTCTTGGTGGCAGACTGTATGACCAAGACCTTTGAAAATACCATCCCGGCTGACGTAGTCGAAAGCTTTCGTTAAATCAATAAAACAGCGTTTAGTGGCATATGATCTTTCAGACACTTTTCTTGAAGTTGTCTCAGGGAGAAGATCGTGTCCACAATTGATATTTTCTTGGCGTAAGCCACACTGAGATTCGGAGTAAAATCTATCAAGAAAAACCTGTAGCTGGATCTGTAAGACTTTACAAAACAATTTGCCTACAACTTTCAGAAGAAGATCCCTCTGTAATTGTTGTATCACCAGTATTCCTAAACAATGTGATGATTTTGGTGTCTCGCATCTCCTGTGTTACGCACTCCTCTTGCCAGCACTGAAGAAGCAAATGAAACGCGATATTGTGTATTTTGGGTTTTGTCTCGATGCATCCAATTATATGACCGTGATAACAGTCTAACGTCATATAGAGTATGCCTCGTTGGACTACGTTCAAAGTGCAAAACAAAGATGATCGTACGTTAGTATTCTTCTTTTGTCGGCAGCACTTACTCATCACTAATTATTTTGGGCCGTCCAAACATATTTGTGCGATTTCAAACTGTGGATTATTGAATAACTTTGGAACCAATTTCATCAGGTTTCGTGAAACGAACCAATGTGCTCAAAAACCATAACGGATTAATTCACGGTCAGCGATAAGACGTTTTCGACTGACAACTCAACTGTGTTAACCACATACAATGAGTTTACACAACGCTTTTGATTTCTAACTGCTCAAACACATCATGTAGATAAAGAATCTTTGTTTTTGCGAGATTCAATGTAGTGAATGAATGATAACCAAAGTTGCAGAAACATGCTATAATCGAATTTGTAAAAATGGCTCTGGTGCCCCAAGCTGCAACCAATTCTGTTTCCTGCTTTGAATTGTGATAATAATTTCATTAACGATATTTCGTGACGTTGCATTGATCAGTTAATTATGGCTGAACAAAATGAACATCGCTGACCCAACATGAATGAGACCGTCTACCCATCAACCGTTTAAAAGCCATGGTTACACAGTCCCTGAACTTTACTTCTCTGTCACGTTTTGTTAAAATGTCGTGCGCCTGATAATCAGTTAAATATCCTGGACGTGTTAGAATTGATGAAAACGAAACTTTAATTTTGTGTTGCTCACATCCCCAGCACTTGATGTGGTGGTTTGCGGAGTATGTGAGCAACACATTACTTTGGTCATCCATAAGCCCCTTGAGTGCTTGACGAGGAATGACTAAGGGATTCCGTGTTTGAACACCGTGGTCCATTGTACGAACAGTGGCATTCAAGTATAATTTTGAAACTTTAATTATGCTAGACGTTTAAGGTGACGAGTTGTCATTGGTCCTTGTAGATCATTAGTCATTGATCAATAGTCAACTTGATTGCTCACCTAAATGCGAAACCGATTGTGCATTGTCAGTGATAGTGAAGTAAGTGAAATAAAATTACGTAAAACCTCTAACACCAATAGTATTTCATTTGGAAGAATAAAGAGAAGCTAACTAGAAGTCATTGCAATATTGACAATTGTTTTTGTCACCAAGCTGAGCAGGTCTCTTTATATATAACCCTTCAAATATACATTAGAATGCATGGCAAACGAATGTAAAAATAAACCGGATACTTTTGAAATTTTAAAATAATTTATTCAATTGCGTAAATAGAAATTATGCTATCAGAATGTCGAAAGACACTTTGAACTATTCGTTGAGACTCGTAAAGCCTAAAAAAATGAGACGCTAAGGCTGCTTTATTCATCGTGACAGAATAAAAACCAAACGCTTGAATTCCAGAAATTATGTAAGGCACTGAAAAGGGCTCTATGAGAGAATGATTGACTTTTATTAAACACTAGTCTATTGCACTAGCTTTGCGAAAATTATTCAATTTTAGATAGCATTGAAAAGCTGTATGCAACAATGCATTTGCTAGCATAAAACGGTGGCAAGGTACTTTTCGGCGATAGCAAGTTGAGGACGTTCATAAGCTCCACTGTAAACAGAACACGTTGTTACTCAACTATTGCTGAAATTTGCAATCATTCATGGGTTTCAATAAGTACTGTTTCTCTTCCATAAGAAATAAATTAAAATGTAAATTGCTTAGTTGCGTTCTTGCATATTACACGTCAAAAAAGTCCCGTACATTTTCACTGGAGCAAATATGCATTTCGAATGTCGTATAAAAATTGCCTTCGCTTTTTAAAAAGGAAAATTTAATCAAGAGTATCCCGCGTTTTCAGCATTGCTCTTGGGGGGTTATCAAGCGGCACATGTTGTTCATTTCACGGGTGAACACTGGAACAACCCCATCAACCCAAGTTGCCTTGTGTTACGTTACATCAACATGTTAAGACAACAGTTGGAGCCACTTTAAACAAATAAAGTGGCCACTTGTCATGCTAATATTACTCGTATAAAATTTTATCCATGGTGAAACAGGTATCATAGCAATCTTAATTAATATAATTAACCGACTGAAGACATTATTGCCGCTCCATAAAGTGGATCATAATAATGGCATTAGGGTTGTTGGCCGAGCTTGCTTTTATATCGAATGCATATGAAATTTGACCGGAAAAATATGTCGGATACAAAACATAATAAGATTAATTTCAATCGGTTAAAAATGTTTGTATTATTGTATTTAAGACCACTGGTTCTTGTTCTTCTCCGTCAGCCGATCTCAATTATGGAGGCATATTACAAGCACATGGTCATCTTATACTAAATACTATCAGATGAAAATACAGTCGGCTTATGAGTAATAAGCTTTCCTACCAGTTCTTCTCAGTACCCAGACCAATTTCCAAAGCCTTTATTTTACCATTATGTTTTACCATCGCAACGCAGTTTTGGCCTAACCAAGGTATTGCAAATGAACCCAGTTGGATATCAATGAAATAAAATCCCATCCAGATTCTTAGTCGCAGCAGACTGTACATTTCCCAAAACCTGCTATTGACGGCTTTCACTTGATCTCATATGCACATGTATATATTTAGTTGAGTATATTTTAAATTGCGTGTATCAAGTTTCAACAATTTATTGTCACAAAAAGCACATAGCTTCAGAATTAACATTAAATAGTAAATATTCGTTCACAAAAAAGGAACAAAAATAATTATGTGATGTAAAGTGTAGTCCAGGTGAATACTTACCACGAGTCAATACACAGGTGTTGTCAAATCATTAGGCAACAAATAAGTGTTTAAATTTCGCATGAAAGTTTCGACGCTGTAAACGATAACACTAGTTTCGGGAAGGGTATTTCAAAAAAAACAGGCACATAAAGAATAACAATATCTGCGACAGCTAATGCAGAAATGTGGAATTTGTAGTGTCCCTAAGTGTCTGCATGTATGCTTGTATGCTTGATGTTTAAACGATGATGTGGAGGTATTTAATATTATGTCTGTTAGTATCACATCGCTCCGAAGGCTTCTCTGAAAGGAAGTGTGTAGTCTCAGTTTTTGCAATCGTTCCTTGTACGTTAATTTCCGGAAACCACTAACGAGTTTGGTTGCACGATGATATATTTCATCAAGCAGTTGTATATCCTTTTTAACCATTGAGTCCAAGCTTGCGATGCATGTTCCAAGGTTGGAATCATTGATTAAGATCGTTCCAAGCTTAAGTTCTTTGAGCATGATTCACGGTGATGAGCAGCATACTGTGAAGTAGCACTACTGCTACGTGTCCTTCTTGACATCTCTTCCGCTGTAGTCAGCACTAGCTTTCACTTTCCTTTCAGCACAAGCTTCTACTACAATCAATTATTAGGTCATTTTTCCAGAAATAGGATTAATTTTAAAAGCTTGATGATTGATTAAGTTAGATTTGGCTGCATTAATTTACGGTGTATGCTAGTACACTTGATTTGAACAAATGACTTTACCTGATTTAGCAATAAGGGCTATAATTTCACCCACTAAAATGAATATTACGTTGTCACATTTTTTCCAATCACAACATTTTCGGGCCCATTTCAAACATGGATCATGTAAATTATGTATGTAAATTAACCAGGGAAGCATAATAATGGTTGATTTACAGGTTCTTCCATATTCTTTTTTAAGATTGTGATGGTGAAAAATGAAATGTTGAAAACCAGATACACTGTATATTAAACGAACATACCAAATTATATACAGCCTCATCGTTTCAACGTGGTATACGCATCAATTAAAAGAATAGACTACAAATCTTACATTTATCGCAAATTAGATTATACATATCTCATATCAATAAGTGGAATGCAGATATTCCTTGATTACAAAATCTTGAATAGGAAATTCTTTGGTTAGTTGTTCCGCAGTGAACATACGTAGAATAATTATAGCTTGGAAACTTCTCCCCAGAAAAATATAGAATCGTTAGCATGAATCATGCAGACGTAATCGCAATCGTCGAATTTTTTCAATTGAAAAGTTTGATAATTTAGTTCTTCTTCTCGTTGTTCATAGAAGTTAACCACACTATTTCATTTCATGTATTTGGTACTAAATCATAAAAAATTAATATTGTTGCTAATTGCACTCTCAGTAGTATTCACTCTGAGAATGAGTTGAATGCAACTACTGATTTTTGTGTCCAAACAACCTTCCAGAAATCAAAAAAATTGAACCTGATCCATTTTTCACAGTCAGGAAATGGAAGTTTAATCTACGGAAAGTAATATTGGTTAGATCACTATTTCCTTCAAATGCGTGACAAACTACATGAGATTCCTAATGAAGTACCGCTTTGGCAATAACTATGCTGCCATTCTTCTCATTGTGAGATCACTTTGAAACAAGTTTTCTTAACCCACGTGCTCATTGTCTAACTGGCGTGACAAATCTAATACTGCTGCAAATAAAAATTCAGATTTTCATTTTTCCTAAACGTGACAAATTTTTAAACATGGAGGCCATAATGAAATTAAAAGGCGTTGGATTAACTGATATTTGACCTCAAATTACGGAAATTAATTATCGATAAGCGAATAATACTTTTCTCCACGATTTATTCTTTGTAACGTCATGACAGGATAAAAATCGAATCCAATGTCTTCATTGTGTCGAAAATCATTTTCGATGTCATCCAACTTAATTGCCATGGTACGTGATATGACCACGACCCTACGAGTTGGAAAGAACTTGCTGTTGATCGATCACTCTGAAGACATGGTGTAATGCTTCATCTCCAACCGCGAAAGAGCAAATGCTGCTCTCGGATGCTACACGTATATCACGAGTGTAGCGTGCAACTGCAGCTGATCGGCTGGGTACTGCCTATCACTGTGAGAGCCACAAGAGAGAATTTTCCTCAAGAATGCGACTGTTTTTGTATCTGAAACGCAGTGGAACATGAAACTTTCATACGCTTTTGACGTACATTCATGTTCGACATCGTCCGAAGGAGGTAATAAAATGTGGCCACAAAATTTAATTCGATACAAAATCTATTAAAATCAAACAAGAAATTGTAATGGGAACAATATATTAGTAACATACAGGCACAATTATGATGTGAGCGCTTGCTTATTCAACATTTGGATATGATCTGAGGAATTGCATCTTTATTCTATTCTTGAAATAAAATTTTAACTTTTATAATTTATGTCTAGTTTAACTGAAACTGACTATTTTTTTCAAGCACCGAAGATGCATCCGTTGAGGCGTGATGCGGCCAGATCTATTAGGTACCATTAATTCATCTATTTATTGATTTATTGATTTCTAATTCGGTGACAGTTTGCAAATCCATAAAACCGAATCGAAATTCCGAAAACAGCATGACGTTACAACTAATTTATATCGACATTTTGTTAGTAAGAGAATTTTTCCCGGTGGAGAAATAATTAACTGTTATTAAACTAAAGTTATTAAACAACGGTGGCAGTTTTACAGTGAACTATTCTGAAGTCTATTTGCTTTTATGTTGAGGGTAGGCGAAATGCTTCTGAATGTGGGTTTTAAATGCAAATACCCATATGTTTGTTTAAGCCCGTTCAAACTAATGAGCATTGGCGAGCGTAATGAAGGATCATCGCTTGTGCGAAATATTTTCCTTTTACTATGCATATGAGTGTTATGTAAAAACCACTTGAACCACCAGCATTGATGAATGTTTTCCTGCTCCAAAACGGCTGGAATATACCACAGGACCGATCGCCTAAACACAAACTGCTCAAAACATTCATTTGCATGCTTTTCCGTCACACACCCCACGACCGGTTTCGTGCTGTTTGCACTCATCTGGTAGGGACAGTAAGATCAGGATTCGCAATCGCTTGAAACAGTAAAGAAATGGTAAACAAGGAGGGCTTGTATGCCACTGTTGGATAAGGCTAATACGACCAACATGTGATTAAACCCACACAAGCTCTAAACATGGATTACATAGTTAAGAAAATGGCTCATGTGTCAAGATTCGTGGTAGTCTTAAAAATGTTATACAATTTGATGCTGTTTACAAATGCTCCTATGGTCTGCTAGGCATTTTACTGCAGATATTATGATGAATTTCCCCGGGATCGTTACCTCTAATGATAAACACATATATACACCTGGTTCACCACCTTGGTCAGGACACCATCACTCCCAAAAGATATTTTGTTACTGGACTGCTTTTGTCATCGAGCGACTAAGCTATTCGACGGTTTTCATGATATGCCATTCATTTAGAGCCTCAGAGAACCGAAGCCTGATGACTATTGGTATAGGAGAGAATGCGAGGGGATATTATCCTACTCGAAGCTCTTAATACTTGTTACCACACCCTGGATAAGGTATTCCTAATTCAGACTGCTAGCAACGTCCGAGGTCACAGTCTCAATTTGGTTATCCCACAATCTAATCGGATCTGCTGCAGGTATTTTTATTCGGTGCGTATCTTTTGATTGGAATTACCTTCATTTAAATTTGTAAGCTCTACTTAAGCCTTATTAAAATACAATTTTGACGATTATAAGGGAGCTAATTGTGACATTACACCCAAATGTTGACAAAAGAATTTCTCTATCTTAAGCATGTCGGCCATGTACTTATTGTAAAGTGAAAGGCTTTTTCAACCATAAATATTTATTAATAAATCTTGCATCTTGGCAGCGTAGGAGAGCCGCCGGTTCTGGTCTAATAGAGTCATTGTCTGTAAGATGATCAAACACTACAAATGTTTGGTGAGATTCA
>JACCGJ010003624.1:0-98696 GCA_013407085.1 Atriophallophorus winterbourni | reverse complement strand
TACCGTGTCTAGTTTTAAGCAGGGGTTGGACCGCAATTGGGGTAAGTTGTTTCCTGAATACTCTCCTTAAGTGCTTTACAAGCTTAGGTTTTTCATTTTTTAGCGTTATCCCGTAAATAAAGTGAGGGCTAGAGTTCTCTGTTTTTTTATTTTTATTATACACAATGCTACTTCAGCTGACCTCTCACCGTGCTGGTGAAGAGGAACTGTTTTTTCTGCTTCTTCTTTTTCCAGCATCGGCTATGACGCGGTGCTTCCTAAGTTCAACCCGGATAATCTCTTGGCTTCGCGATCTGCGAAGATTTCAAAAAGACAAAAAGAATATACGTTTTGGCAGTGGTCGGTGCTTCTCTGCAGCTTTCTACCGAAAGAAATTCTGAACGCTCAATTGGCTTGTTAGCTACATACTGTCCTGTGCAAACTGAACTGAACTGAACTGAACTGAACTTGTACTTGAACTTGAACTTGATGTTGTGCACACTTTCAAAATTAATTCAAGTCCTCGAATCGCGTACAGGACTCTAAATAACAGAAGAAGAAGAAATTGACTTTATTCTTACACACGAATTTTCAGCTGTTACAATAATTTCACCAAAAATTTAAAAAATGATAAACATGTCCCAACATCGAGTTACAATTTGTCGACTGAACGATTTTTCTTGTCCGTCTTAATTGATTGACATACGATCCAGTTTACTAGCAAACGTATTTGGGTCAAACGTTTCACTGCAAGTCCCGGTATCTCGTACTTCTTTCTAAAGTGCACGTCCAATTTGACCTCAGTTGATCCGAAAATATTTGATACATTTTACCCTTGGAGAAATTAATTGATTGCACGGCCGATTTGAAGGCCCCGCAAAAAAAGTGATTTTAGTCGCTCAATCACAGATAACTGTCGGAAAGTGCATTGAAACTTTCAATTGAAAGACAAAAAATTTAGGTAAATGCCACAAGGAAATAAACTATTCTGATCAATGTTCAACCAGTTTCAAGTTGAAATAACTTTTCGGCCATAAGTAAAAAATCGCCTTGATTAAAATTTTTTCGCTTTCAGATCATCTTAGACCCATACAGGTCTGTTGTTTATATTTATCAACTACATTTGCATGAGTTCACCGTGAGGATACTGCAAGGATCTGCAATCGTGCAGCATTTCTGAGCTGTGTGGCTAAAATCGTGCTAAATTGATTGGCCACCGGTAGTGAGTTGCATGCTGAAATACGCTGGAGTCTCACTACAATTTCCATTTACTTTCTCATATCTCTAGGCCTGGGCAACCTGATAGTATCTTAGCCCATGTGCAGTCTCTGATTGTGCGGTACTTTGCCTGGATCAGGCTTCTGCTTTCATACGATTCATACCATACCATGAGGCTAGATAAAGGCCACCTAGTTGAAGTTATTTACTCGGACTTTTGCAAGGCCTTTTATTCGGTAAACCACAGATTGCTTGCAACCAAACTTGGTTAAATGTGTATCGATGGTCTTCTGAAGAAATGGATAATAGGCTTCTTAAGCAATAGATTCTTTCGTGTCAGGATAGGTAGTATGTATTCTCCGAAAGTAAAAGTTGTTAGTGGATTCCCACAGAGTTCCTTACTCGGACTGCTACTTTTCCTCATTTTCATCGATGATTTGGCACTGTCGCCTAAGTGTCCTTGTTATATTTTTGCGGATGGCGTCAAGTTTATGGGATCACTGGATGAACAGGATCTTCTTGAGTACATAGAAAAAGTCATCAATTGGTCTGCTACGTGGGATCTACCAGTAAACTTCACTAAAAGCTATCTCTTGTCTGAAGTCATTAAGAAGCTAGAGGTTGCTGGACCAGATGGTATACTTGAGATAAATGGGTGCCGAAAGTTCGTGACTTAGGTATAGAGGTTTCAGCGGACTTTAAATGGAATGATCAATGTGCAGCTGCTGCACAACGCGCTAGGAGCGAGCTTTTTCGCCTTCGATCAATTTTATCCTGCAGGTCCCAAGCGGTTTTCATACCATTATACAAAGCGGTCGTGAGACCACATCTCGAATATTGCGTTCAAGTATGGTCACCTTATTTGGAAAATTATATTGCCAAGCTTGAAGATGTTCAGCACCTAGCTACTCGTATGACTGTAGGGCAATGAGGTAGGTCGTATGAGGAACGATTGCTGAGTCTTGATTTCTTCTCACTAAAAAGAAGACGGCTAGTGGGGACCTGATTGAAACCTTCAAAATCATGTCAGGTTTCAGTACTATTCATCCAAGTGAAATGTACGCTCTGGCGCCAAGTGTGGAAACTCGAGGCCACTCATTAAAACTGGCCAAGTGACATGCCAGGTCAAATGTTTGTAAGTACTTCTTTAGTGAAATGGTAGTAAATTACTGGAATCGTCTTCCTAAAGAAGTCGTTTGTTCTACTTCGGTAGGGGGTTTTAAAAATGGACTCGACTCTGTGTGGTCTCTATTATTTCCTGATTTTTACCCGTAAGTGAATAGTTGGTATGATCCTCACGTTATCTTTGGAACGCACTAATCTCTCTCCTCACCTATTGGTGAGAGGAGTTTTCTGTTGCATTCCAGATTACTCTCATGCCAGAAGATATTTGTAAAGACATTGTTTGAAGTGGTGGACGCTCTTTTGTGGCAAACCACCTAAAAAATCTGGACGATCGATTGGCTCGTTATCCACTTACTGTCCTGTGCAAACTGAACTGAACTACGTCAAATCATTAATTCTCTTATTCGCGGATGCCATCTAGACTTGGCGAGTCATCAACTCCCCTAGCGATACAATGGACCATCAATCCGACCTGTATTTATTACACACATGGCCTACGATCAGCCGCTTACCATTCAACACTGATAAATGCCATGCATTACGTATTCGTTTTCCTGGCGACCCTAGCTATCTTCTGTGTGGCTCGCTGTCACAAAGCAAGAAAAAAATATCTCGGGGTGATCGTACGAAATAACTTGAACTGTTTTGCTCACTTTCGTAGAGCTTTAACCGTGGCAAATAGAATGTTTGGGCTCTTAAAGCTTGTCTTTGGAACAATCGATCCACTCCTCTTTCCGTACCTTCTTTAATCGTACATCAGGCCACACTTGTAATATGCTGTCTCCGTCTAGAACCCATAATTGAAACGTGATCAGCACGCTTTACTTACTTTTAATTTTGTGCGACTATCTCCTTCTGGAGGATGAGTCGGCTTCATTAAAGGTTCTTGGGGATTTGGGTACAAAGCGGCGTCCCCAGCAACACTCGGCGTTTGTTTGAGTCAGCTTCTCTAGCCTTTACACAACCAAGTGCGACCTGCAAGGCAGCAGGGAGTGGCCAGAAAGAGGTGGTCTACCAGACTCTGTTCCAGGTTTTTCCTCAGGGTTTTCTCCCGAAGCCTTTCCCGCGATCGGGTATCCCGCAAGGCAGCGGAGGTTTAAAATCAGGGTTTTCCTTCCCTTAGATAAAATGCCCTCCCAGGCTATCGAGCTCCATCTGCCCGAAGCAAACTGGTTTTCAGCACGCTTTATAACAGCCACAGAGACGTTCTACAAAGCTTGTCAAGGAACTTGGTCTCATCAGATACTGTACCGTATCTTTCCCTCCTTCCACGATTTTCGACCCAACCAATATGAAGTACGTTTCCCTTAGACCATTTTGCTAAACTGCTGAAAGTTCTTCAGGCTCAATGTGTTAACTTTCCTGTGGTTATTACATTAAGCTCGTAGCTTTTTAATACAATACCCTATTGACTATTCAAAACGCACCGCCGATAGTCTACTACTTTGGTATGAATTATCATGACATGCTACTTGAACTTGGAACGCACTTCCAGCTCATTTGGTTGAAACTTAACTCTCATTAAAGTTCAAACATGGTTTGGACAAGTTTCTATTTTTCAAAAGAAGCCTGTTTGAAAGGCGCATCCACCTTTAATCATATACGAGACGGTTGTAATCCATGCCACAACAAGAAGGAGCTCATATAAAAATTCTCAATCAGTTTAGTTTCCACACGTCCTTATTCTATTTTTTAGAATTTTTATCATGTTATGTTATGAGTTATGAATACACAAGCCTGATCCAGGCAAAGTGCCGCACAGTCAGAGACTGCACTTGGGCTAAGATACTGTCAGGTTGCCCAGGCCTAGACAGATATGAGGAAGAAAAAAGAATAGGAAATGGTAGTGAGACTCCAGCCTGTTTCAGCATACAGCTCACTAATTCTGGCCAATCAATTTAGCACCGTGTTAGCCACACAGCACAAAGTACTGCACGATGTAGCAATTGCATCGCACTGAATAATTCGGTACTTGCTACCGGCGTACTGTCGAGGGTGAAGATGAAACTAGTCTCCATGAACAGCTGGGGGATACCGCTCGTCTTCCAACGCAGCGTTTACTCAGTTGAGGTAGTCAGCATTAATAGTGAATAGTTCACAGCTTTGTCGCTCGTAAGCCCTAGACACAATCGAGTTCTTGTCTGAAACATTCAAGCCTAACATAAAGAATGAAATGCTTGATTGTGAACACTAGTTTCACGCCAGCTCGTAGCTTCAAACTTGCTCTACCCTTTTTATAAAGCCCGAGATCATCCTCGAACACAAGACAGATGTCTCAAACCAACCGCATCTAGCATAGTAAAATGTGTGATCGATTACATGCTAGAGCCATATATAATGGGATTCGAGGTTAGTTGCTCAAAGCGAGCTACAAAAGAATAAAGGGGTGTCTTTCCTTCAGAAAATCTAGCTTAAGGAGACGCCTGACATTGCATGGGATTTTGAAGATTATTCTACCAGTCTGTCTCGAC
The DNA here is from genome assembly GCA_013407085.1 of Atriophallophorus winterbourni. NCBI lineage: Eukaryota > Metazoa > Platyhelminthes > Trematoda > Plagiorchiida > Microphallidae > Atriophallophorus > Atriophallophorus winterbourni. Next base: position 93,903 of record JACCGJ010003624.1, on the reverse strand, counting down.
TTGGGCAATCTGCCATTGTTTTAGCTCACTTGCAGTTTATGACTGTACGGCACTTTGCATGATTCCAGGCTTGTGCTTTCATAGATCGTAGATAAATTTTTCAGTCTGCCGTGGGGTATATTCATATGCAGTATGAGCTTGATAAGTATGGAGGCTTGGGGTCTTACCAGTAAAGGCTCCATATCTGTCGCAAATTGTGCATATATATATATGTGTCAGATTGCTTGTCAAACTATACAAATATCAGTACGAAATCGCTGACTCCAGAATGCAGGTGATCAGTCAGCATTCAACATGATACAGCGCGATGTCAGCTGTGCCGCACTGAAGTAATGCACGATTACTTATCTGTGCACTGCTAAAATTAGTTTATTAGGACATGTGTCGTACCCTGGCATTTTGAATGCTGACTGATCACTTGCATTCTGGAGTCAGCGATTTCATACTGATATTTGTATTATTTGACAAGCAATCTGACAAGGCTGCATAATTTCTCTGGGGACTGAATCACCCTAATGCAAATTCTAAATTAATAATAACTGATTTCAGTTTGTACTTTACACATTGGCGATTATTTATTTATCCAAATATCACATTATCATCTAAGCCAACTTGAGTCGGTTATAAAGAACATTGGCAAATGAACATCTTCGGCGGATATTCAACAAGAGCGCTTAAAGTAAGATCTTTTGTTTTGGGTAGATGAAAATACTGAAATGGGTGTTTCTAACGGATCCCTATGTATTTTACGTCCTGGGATAGAAAACGGTGTTGTCGTCTTTGAAAATGTTTGATTAGTTCACCCAATATGACTAACATTTGTGTATAAAGGCTTAGGTTATGTCCAGTTATATCGGCACAGTCTCGCAACTGCAAAGGGTATAAAGCTTCGCTGCATTATGGATCAATAAGGAGAACGAATGTTCGTTCGGTAATTGGAATAGTAATAAGATAAGTGAATATTTGAAAATAGTTCTAACAGAAAATTAAGTTTGTCTCGCCTTGTCTTTGTATGATATTTGCCAAGTTTCTTTTTAGATTTGATGGTGCAGCGCGATGAGTTGGAGTTCAAAATTTTTGCCATTCTCTCTGGCGTCGAACCTCATTCGAAACTGATGTCTAGTGTCTCGGATTGCCTGAAGAATTTCCTCGTGATTCACCCCGGCGAAGCGAGTAGATCTTCTCTTCCAATCTATTCACTTTTGCAGGTTTGTCTTTGTTGGAACAGTTTCAAACAAAACCTGTATTGTTTAAAGAATTGGATTTTTCATTGAAACAGTTTTTGTTGCAAGTAATTTTACAATCATTGTCATTCACTGCAGCTGATTAGTGTGCTTGATTTGGATGAAATTTTAACAGTTGTCTCTGATATTTTGGTCGGAAACTCTGTACAAAATCTTGATGCTGTAAATTGGTTCCATGTTTCAGCATTGATTCTAACGCTTGCCGTATCCGTTAAATGCTCCGCTGGCTCGATCAAAGGTAAAGTTGCTTTTTGTATCTTTCCCTTTTTGGTTATCGGTCTAGCGTAATCTTTCATTGGTGCTGGCAAACTCGATATAAAATGGTTCAACATTACCAGATTAAGTTTTGTCGGCCCGTATGATTGTAAGAGCATGAAGCATGGATGTGTTATCGTGCAGTCCTTTTGTCCTACCACGATTAATGAGCCTCGCACGTGAACATGTCTGAATCACAATGCTTATGCATTCCATGTTTAGTCATTCTAAAAGCTGCTGAGCTGCTGAAACCATCATGCGCTTGTGATGTACATCCATGGTCGACATTGGCTGAAGTAGACCAACGAAAACAGCAATGCATTCCATGATTATGTGGCATTGTCTGACTCCTGGTTCAAAGTTTCATCTTTAACGAAATACACCAACCTTATAGCATGTCGATTTCGATGGTAGTTCAGGAAAAAACGTTCACCTAGTGATCTGTGTGCTTGTTGGATTCAAGACTATTTTATGATATTCAAAACTGGTTAGATAACGTCTTTACAATGTAACGTGGCATACACTTAGTCAATTGTGTATTAAGTATGCTATTGTAATACTAGTACGTACTCGATTTTGAATTAGTACCTTTTTAAAAGATCACAATAATTTACCACTTCATTTTGTAAATGTCTTCACTATGTTGTTGTGGATGGCATGCTTTCTTATTCCGAAGAACGGTTATAGAGGTCAGTTACAGACTTCTCGTCATAGCATTGTGCACGGATGTGCAATCGAGCAGTACCTCTCTGTTGTGTGCAGTTAACTCCGTGCTAAATTTATGATCATCTGTCTGCTGAAACGCGCTACATTCTCACTGCCATTTTTATTTTTCCCATCTGTCCAGGTCTAGTTACTTTACAGTATATTAGCCCGCGTGCATTCGCTAACTGCGCGGTTCCTTGTCTGGATCAGGCTTGTAATTTCAAGCATGCTTAGAACTCTGTGACGCTGTTGGTTGGTTGGACATGATGCGTAATCTGCCATTTTGTTATTTGCATACGAAACTGCGGGCACCCATCCGGATATGACACTATATGAATCCCAGATATGAAGTCTAGCCAACTGTCGCATTGTATGATAGACTTTGCATGGGTTTTGTACTGTCTGGTTGCCCAGGCCTCGCTATAAGCCTACTGCGTTTGCTTTCGTCGGTCGATACCGTGCTGTGAGGTCTAGCATTGTTTATACGTGTACCATCGTCAATGCTGAAATACATACGGTTGGAGTTGTTTTGCATTCTTCTCTATGGGGCTTGTGTGAGAAACCTAAAAGGTCATAACCATTGTGAGAATAGTGCCAATCGTCCGTATTTCCTATACGTGATAGACTGCCTGGCTTGTGCTTTCATACCATACCATACGTGATAGAAATATGTGTATATATGAATGTGTGAAAATACAATCCTGTTTCCAGGCGGAGTACCACATAGGCCTTTAGTTTATTGGAGCATGTTGTTCAGGCCTAGACAGGCATGAGGACATTAAAATGGCAGTGATCGTTTAACGTGTCTCCGCATGCAGCGCGGTACCGGTGGCTATTTAATCTGGCACTGTGTTACCATTCCGGTACCGAAACTGCTGGATTGCACATCCGTGCGTTGTATAAATGCTTCTCGGCGTAATCCTCAGTACATGTGTGTATATACACAAATTGAAACCCAATTGTGTTTCAATTATAATCAGCTAGAATCAACAATTTTTGCAAAATTTGTATTCATCGTCACTTTCATTTAGCTTGCCGCTACTGGCCAATGCAATGCCATGATAAAACGGATCCGCTGTTAACACAAGATGGAAACAGACAGCTAATAAAAAACCAGGATTTTTCACATGATCGAGTTTGGTTAGTAAACCTTCATATTCAACAACATCCATACTAACAAATAATCATTTTCCATCTGACCTACGCGTATCCGATTGTGTTTTCAACTCCAAACTTTCTCTCACGTCTATCCGATCAGCTCTTGTACGCCAACTGCTTTTGAAATCGTTCAATTCAACTCAACTTGGTAACAATGACATTGACTTTACCGAATGTCCCTTCCTTCACGAGTACGACACGAGCGAGATTTCCAACTCGGATGCACGCATTGGCACTACGTACTCCCAAAATTTGTTCACCGCCGCCTTGTTGCTTGCTCGCCAACTGTGCGCGGAGGATGTCCGTATCACCGGTCTTTCGTATGCTCATTGGTGGTCGGAAACGTTTTGCCACCATCCGAAAGACAATTCCGTCCCTTTGCTTCGAACACGTGTTGACCTCGTGCAATTGGCCGAGTTTCTATTGTACATTTTGCCATGGGAAAATGACCCGCGTCTGTTGCAAATTCAATTGAGCAGCAAACCCGTGTGTTCTTCGCTCACCAACAAAAAACGCTCGGTCCAGAAACATCCGTCGACCGACATCTTGTCCAATATCCTAGATGGTGATGATGACCAAGCAATACTTGGCTCTAATTTGTTAATTGAACTTGATGAGCGTGACACAGCCTACGCGGATTCGTGCATGCAGCGTTGGACTGATTACGTCGAAATCGCACGAGGAAGGTTGGCTGAATTACGGGTAATTTACAAAGCTTACTTACATTATTTTTCTTTTTTACTTTTTAGAACCGTTTTACGTTTTGTAATTTTTGGGTAGCTATGATTGAAGCACAGCTTGTTCATCAAGGTTTCCAGATTTATCCACTCGGAATATTTCGCATGCTTCAAATGCCTCCCTATTTTCTTCCACTCGTGCGTACCGTTCAAATTTACGGCGTTTAATGTACGGAGTACTACCTATCGCTGCGGGAGAGATTGATCCTTCCGAATAGGACTGTTTTGTCATTTGAAAAGCTGTGGAAAGTGAAAAAATATGCCATTGTGATGTACATCCATGGTTGGTATCGCGCAAAGGAGGACTTTAGCTAACATCGCACAACAGGCGGCCTTGGCTCACACACTTGATTGCCTCGATGTCGATGTATGCTGATGGTCGGAAACGCGTATGCATAACTCTAGCTCGGTTATCATCATCATCATCATAGACAGCATTACACCGGTAACAAGTACCTAGTGCTTTACTGCTATACAACCATAACATAATAATAATAAAAATTCTAAAAGATTTGGAGAAGGGTAGGACGTAAAAAGCTACTGAACCAATAAAAGATTGGGCACAGAGGCACTGGGATGAGATGCCTACACCTCGAATCAAACATGCATTCAAGCAAGCGTTGTATATGAGTAGTATGACAGCTTTCTTGCGGCTTTCACTGCCACGCATCATAACAAGGTTTTCTCGCCACTTCACTTGACAGCAGACAAGATTAATAAAACACTCCAAGAACATGTCTACAACAAGACTGCCACTGAACACGATTTTGAACCGTATCACTAAGGGTAAGAAGCCACTGCGAATTTTGGTCAGTAGGACCCCAAACTGGAAGATGGGTCGCACCAACCGCAGCTACTTTAACAGTCAAAGCCTTCATTGCTTGAGCCAAGTCAGAGCCTGGCCACCCTTACAACGGCGCCTTTCCGAGTCAGGAGTGGCAAACAAAACAGTTTAATCATCGACGTCCATGCATGCTAACTTGTTTTTCGATATCTCCGTCACTACTGAAGATTCTATTACGGATAGTTATGTTACATATCCATGGTGTCAAGTAACTCCAACGATGATACGGAGACAGCGCTTGTCGAAGGCGAACGTTATACCTCATTCGTTCATGAGTCACAACTCATTTGGTCAATGCATATTCATTTTAGATTCGATTGCCGTAATAGATCCGCATATTGCATTCGCGAGTTTTCCGGTATGCATGTGAACTTCCCAACTTTGATTGGTATTTGAACCTGCTGAAATTCACGTACGTTGATCATTTGGTAGCTACTTACGAAGCCAGTGTTACGATCTTGACATACCGAGCATTCACGATTGAAGAAGCACTTTAATCCCATTGAGCCATGTTGTATTGCTTGTATTCCCATCTTCGATTGTTCACGATCATTATACTGATTGTTATTCCCCCATCTAGGCCTCTTGCTGCTACGAACAGATGCCTCAATTTCCACCAGCAGCATCTTCCCCCTTACTGATTGATTGCGAGGACATCACGCCCGGCTGGGAGGAAGTTAGGGTTTGGTTGGAAGAACTGGCACCAAGTGTCGCTGCTCAAGCTCAAATACGTGTACCCTACTCTCTGACCGAAGCTCATTTATTCAGGTGACCTTCTTTTATAAGATGTTTGACTCCGTTATTATTATCATGCTAGTGGAACAAAACCAATCATCATCACAGGAACGGCATTACATCGGTAGCATGTACTGAATGTCCAACTGTCATACAACCAGGAAAAAAAATACAATCTTAAAAGATGGAGAAGGGTGGGACTTAAATAGCTGTGGGTTCTATAGAAGAGTAAGCACAAACAAACTGGGATGAGGTGCCTACACCTCGAATGGAACAGGCATTTAAACGAGTATAGCTACAGCAGCACAACAGCTTCCTTGCGGCTTTCCTGCATCATAGCAAGCTTACTCGACAACATACAAGCAAACATTCCAAGAGGGTGCTTACTTCAAGACCTCTACTGAACATGGTTTCGAGGCATATCCCCTAACGTAATTAGCCACTGTGATATCTGGTCGCAGGGACCCCAGTACAGAATCCTGACTGCAGAGACCTTAGAAAGGTTACTAGTAAGGGTTTTTAGCTGACTGTGCCATGCAGCGGTTTAGCCGCGAGTTTTACGTGAATCGAGATGTGGCATTGCACATAGAAGCGGGAAGCATGGTGGATACTGTGTTCGTCTGTTTGTATCTCGGCCTTGTCGCTGACAGCACGTTATCAACGTATTGCAGAGATAGATCACTTCAACTACCAGTCACCAGGCCGCATTTGAGACGCGTCATAGACGTCGGTGATTGAGTATCACAATCACCCTTCCGCCTGGTCAAATATCTTTATTTATTTGCGGGTTTCATTGATTGATGCGGGTTAAGCTATTCCAAACGAAAATGCCTGTTTTGAATAATATGCATAATTTCTGTACGCCAAAAGACTCTGTAAGGGATGGGGATGTGAGCACCACAATACATTGGACTCTGGAAATAGTTTCTGGTTGATCGGAATTCAACCGTGAACTAACTTTTTGTATGGTTGATTTAGTTTGATCGCTAATTATCTAACTAACCGTTTTATTACCCCGCGTGGTCCCGTGGTGTAGCGGTTAGCACTCTGGACTCTGAATCCAGTGACCCGAGTTCAAATCTCGGCGGGACCTGCAATATTTTTGTTTTCCTTATATGTTATTGCAGTCCTTTATTTATTAATTTTCTTTCGGGTTTTGTAGTTTTTTTTCAATTTTTTTAAAACCAGTTCTGAATTTGAATATTTAAATCATAAAATTTATCTAATCATCACACACATCTCATTTATGTTCAATTTTTGTAGCATGTAGCATAAATCTTTGAGAACTATTTTCTCCCGTTTGCTTAAGGACATATTCTTAAATTGCATTGCTTTTTTTATTTTCATTATGTACAGTTTGTATTTTGTTATTTCCAATCGTTTGAATTTTGTCTGCACAAAATCGCGTCACATAATCTTTAGGTTCGTTGTTACTCATGAGTAGTTGATGTTTCTGAATGTTGTAACAGCGGGTCTGTCCCTGCAGATGAGAGGCCGAACGGAGTTTCCTTCGTCTAAATCACTTTTTGGGATTTTGTTACCACTACGCTGGGTGATTTCGTTCTTGCTGTCTTCATTTTATCTTTTTTTGAAGTTTTCAACAATTCTCGGTTTTTATTTCTCAGTTCTGCATCCCTCGTAATATCTTCTCCTCTGCTATATTCTTGTCTAACTAAAGGTGTTTTTCCCAGATAATCATTGGAGTCCAAGCGCTAGATTCTATTGATGCTTTCTCGTACTACTGTGATTATTCCTTCTAATTTTAATGCATCAAAACGGCGTTTTAGTATTTTTTTCTCGTGGATGTCTTAGGTGTGTATATTTTCCGGTCTTGTCATATGTTGTGTCTAAAACCGCTTCTTGTTCTCGAGCGCTTGGTCAGGAATCACTTTGGGATTCTGTGTTTGAACATCGTGGTTTTTTGTGAAAACCCTGTAAAGTACGACATTGTTTACCACTGTTTCAAGATTAACTAAACCTGATCTTTCTGTCCCCACTTGGTGACGGCAAACAGTCAGAACCTGGTAGTGTTGTGTAAGGGATTGGGATGTGAGCACCACAATATGCCGCTTCTTATTACTATGCATATAAGTGCAATCATGCGGTACTGCGCTGAGAGAAATACGGTGGAATTTTACTGTTCTTTGTCTTTCTCGTATCTATCTTTGCCTGGGCAACACACCAATATCTCAGCGCACGTGCAGTCTATTATAGTGTCGCATTTTGCCAGGCTCCACTCTAACTTATGCTTACGCGCAGTGTACAGAACTAATAGTCTCACAGAGACTCTATGGGTCTGCGTCTTTCCTTATTCACAAATGTTTTATTGTAAACGAACGCCCATCAGCAGTGCCAGCATTGCCTCGCCATCAGCTACCGAATGCTTAATTGTTAGACAACCATGACATTAAAATCTCAAATAGGTGGGGAATTTTGCAACTTGTATGGCTGTGGAAGAGTTATCGCAGGCCTATTGGCATTCTATCAAGTTTTATAATAGAGTTAATTAGAAAAACCTGCGAGCTTCGCTAATATACATCACTGCATGCTTTCTCTACACTCCACTTGACAACGCACATCATTAGTCGAACACTCCAAGATGCCCACAACACGACCATTTCTACTGTTTCGCTCTTGATCGAAATCAGTAAAGCGTTCGACCAGGTATCACGTCAATAATTGCACGTCGAATTAGAGGACCAAGGTAATTGAGGGTTTCTTTTAAAGTGGACCGAGTCACTTGTCTCTTGGCTGCCAAACCATATGGAGGTGCTTGGCGATGATAACGAGCACTGACGTTCCACTGTGTTTAGTTCTTGACCTGCTTTATGTAAAATCTTTATGAACGGCATTCCGGAAGCAGTTTTCATCGAATGCCTTTTATTTGGCGACTGTTTGTAACTACAACGAGCCCCTTGATGGACGAATTGCTGATTGCTCCCAATAAATGTGGGCACGTTAGTTTTCATGGGATTGGGCTCCAATAAAATTGACTGGAACTAATCCTTGGAGAGTAAGTTCATCAAATCGGTAGTGGTTGAAAACGACGCATGAGCTCTTCGAAATTCACGCCAGACATTCCGGAGGATAGACAATGCCATTCGTATGTTGTGGGCTAACGAGCGTTCCTTTGTGGGCTTTATTCCAGGGATGTTCCAGGCGTTCTACTCGACACTTCTTCATCTACTTTTGGAACATGGTCTACCCTTTGCTTGCTGATAGTCATAAAGCGAGCGTGCTCCACTCTAGTGGTTTCAAAGAAGAGGTACAAATTCGGTGCATGGCATTTTGTGTACGATATTCCATGGAGCTTCCTTAACCTTTGTCAATCAAAACTTCGCGAAGGAAGATTCAACTTGTTCATAATTTGTCGCATTCTTCCTGGCGCATGCGTGGACAAGTTGCTCCAATTTTAGCCTAATAGGCGAGTCAAGGTTGCGCATAAGACTAGGAAGTTTAATTTTGGCAATGTATATGCGCTAGTGGCGAACAATTGATATTCGCTGCCGGACGAGCTACTGTCCGTACCATCAGAACCGCTGTTCAAATGTGCCTTGTCGTGGAGATGCTGAGACTTGAACCTCAGAGCGATCTTGTGGTGGTGATCCTCTACCTTGTCGGTAGCAGTCATCCATGTTTTTTGCCGTGAAGGAGCTTCAACAGGTTATCATCCCTCTTCTGCTTTCTATCCAGAAAAAGAAAAATGTGCTTCTGACACATTCCTCTGAGTTGCCCTAACTAAAACCATTCTGATTGTCAATGCCTTCATCTGCTTAAGTTAAATCGCCTCAGATTCATCTCTTTCTGTGATTACCGGGTCATCGACAGTTTTACCCTCCCAATCTTTTTTGCCTATTCAAGCAGTATCTTTTTCCTCATTTCGTCCAACGTAGCCACTTATTGTTTTAGGCCAACCAGAATATTCCCTCGTGCTTCAATTGCATTTAAGTCCCGTCTATCCCTTTGTCTGCTGGTTGTGTTCACCTGTCTGTTAATTTAGCAGAAGCCGCTTGTTTCACCTGAGCTTCCGTGTGCTCAGTGCTTCTGCCCAACACATTCATCCCACAGCTCAGTCATAATTCGCTTATTCATTTTCTCCTTATTCACTAAGTAGTTCACCCTTTCCGTCCTTTGTCTTCACCAGACCGCGTTACTTTCGGGAAACGTTGGTACCCGCCCTCTTGAATGCCCGTGAACTGGCGGACGCGCCAGCTGAACTACTCGACGCACGTGTTGCACTGTTGCATGAACTCAAACGATCTGGCTTGGCACATGTGCTGCATGGTGGTTCGCAGCTGTCCACAAAGCGGTTGAACTCCAGCTCTCGGCTAGTGAGCAACGCGTTGACCCAACGTGCCAAGCGTGGCGGGGCTTGTAACACCAGGGATAAACGTGGCCGAACCGGGCAGAAAAAACAAAGAGTCTAACCACAACGAGGTGTCAAGGTCGTCATCCCGGGAAAACAACATTGTACCAGATTGTCGTAAAAACAACTTAATTTTTAACGGCATTGTTGCTCTTTTTGGTTGGTTGGCGGAAATATATGTGGGTTCAATTTTTGGATCGCCACTCTCGTTGCACTACTAGCATCTTAGTTACATCTAGTGTGGTCCAATTGATGTGGACATATCGTTGTATGTCTATTTTCTCCCTAACATCTGTCTAGGGCTGGGCAACCTGACAGTATCTTAGCCCATGCGCAGTCTCTGACTGTGCGACACATCGGGCTTGTGATTTCATACATACATACAGCTCGTCATACGTAATCGATTGCAATTCGCTACCTAAATAATTTGCTTTAATCCGCTGGTTGTCATAATGTTTGACCTATCTGTGTTTAAATAAACTCGACTGGAACTGTTTTTCGGTTACGCAAAGTCCGTGTGTGTCACCGATTGCCCACGTGCATTGTGCGTTCAAGTTATCGATTGGGTCGGTTGTGTCAGCCTCGCCAAATAGTTACGGGTTTTTTATGCCATTGTTCGATTTCGAGGCATTGGTTCGGTTTGATAGCGTCATGTTGAAGGGGGTGATACTGATTACGTCAGGTTCATGACATTCAATCATTTCACCCCTGCGTTTCACATTGCTGAGGTCAACCTGTCAAGCGCTGATCGCGTTTAATCCCGAATCCAATTGGTTAAACATGTTTATTACGCACACGACAAAGAGAAGGACACACGCTCATCTGAAATAAGCAAACCACAACGCTGTCCTGAAACATGTCTGTCCCGGTTGTCAGTTTGATTGGATTTATCAGTCGATTTCGTGCCAGCCGGTACACTTAAAGCGCTTACAACGAAGGGCTCGTTTAACCGATCTTGACGAATGGCATATCGTTCGAGAGCGGCTGACGACATCCATCTCATCTTTCCGATGGTATTGTCGCTGGAACAGTTCTCATGCAATATTTCCAAGTTCGCGATTATCGTCGTCGGTCTTTTCGACGCTTCCTGCTCGTCTTATGCACGGATGTGCAATCGTGCTGTGCAGCTAACTCCGTGCTAAATTGATTGGCCACAGGTAGTGAGCTGCATGCTGAAACAGGCTGGAGTCTCACTACAATTTCCTGTTCTTTTTCTTCCTCATATCCGTCTAGGCCTGGGCAACCTGGCAGTATCTTAGCCCATGTGCAGTCTATGACTGCGCGGCACTTTGCCTGTATCAGGCTTGTGCTTTCATCATACTTATGCCGGAAGGTGGGGCTCTGTGTATCATTTGAAACCTCGTAATTGGCACTCGTCGTTAATGTACTTCACACTTCCACATTGTGATGCATTCTAAACCGTAAGAGGTTCGTGTGCGATTACAACCATACAACTGACTATGATTAGCAGATCTATTGACGTTACCGGGAGCGTTTGACGTATAAAAAACTCCGATCATCACCGACTCTAGTCCTTCAATATTGGGAAGAACAAACCACTGTGATCTGAACTAATAACAATGTCTTATGGCACTATCAGCCACTACATCTGTCTAGGCCTGGGCAAGCTGACAGTATCTTAGCCTACGTGCAGTCCATGACTGAGGCACTTTGCCTCCACCAGTCTTGTGCTTTCATACATACATACATCAACGATCATTGATCAGTTCCGCTAGTTTAGCAATCATAAAATCAAAGAAGCAAATAGCAGTTTGATAGCTCGATCAACTGATTACTCGCAATACTCTAATCAATTGCCGAGTTAACACCGATCGATCAAACGATGTAACTCCAACCCGTATGACACTGCTCGAGTTTCATGCTCGATTCGCGCCTGACCTATTCGTATAACGTGAATCGGATGGTCGTCTCGCGCACGCGAACTCACACTCCCGGTGGTCATAAACAATGCGGACCGTGGAATGTCCTAGTAACCGGAAACGCATTCACCGCTGCTTGTAGCCAAATGACAATGCGACCTGATATGAGTACGGCGTGTGCGTGTGTGTTTGTGTAAACAAGGACGTGAAATCGATGCCAAGTGTCATGTCGAGTTACAACGTGACTCAGTGGATTCCAGTTGAGCAGGGATAAAACGAGAGCGTAAATGTCAATTTTACTTGTCAGCCGGCTCGTAAAATATTCTCGGTCAATTTGGGTGGGGGATTCGGGCAAAATCGTTCATACGTTTTGGCATAAATGAAGAAGACACATAAATGTTTAACTGCCGTTTAATCGTAAGACGAGAATATCCACAAATTTAACAAGCAACACGCGTCTCTATAGTGAACGTGCATGTTGTCGGGAAGCCACTCGACCGCGAACACTTGGGCAGACAGCCTGGATCGAAACGCGATCGATCATCTAATCAATCATTTGATCGACAAACAGCGTGCCGGTTCCCCAAACCGAATGCTAACCGAAATTTGACTATCTAGTCTACGACCTTGGCGTTATGGCAGAAAAGGAAACACACAATGAGCTTGACACTGGGATTTACAGGGTTGGTTGAAGAATTAGACAACCATATTTGTGGGTCTTGTAAAGATATAAATATGTTTGACCAAAGTAGTGTGTTGCTTACATCCCTTACACACCACTACCGGTTTCCTGCTGTTTGCCATCGTCAAGTGGAGAGAGTAAGATCAGGTTCAGTGAGCCTTGAAACAGTGGAGAAGTGGTAAACAAAATTATACTTGGATGCCACTGTTTCAAGGCTTACTGAACCTAATTTTACAAGTCTCCACCTGATGACGGCAAACAGCCAGAAACCGGTAGTGCTGTGTAAGTGCGGGGGATGTGAGCAACACATTACTCTGGTCGTCCATAAGCACCTTGAGTGCTTGACCACGAATCACTGTGATTCTGTGTTTGAACAACGTTGTACGAACAATATTGAACAGTGGCATACAAGTATATAAATATGTTGTTTCGCGTCTACTAAAACGCTTACGCGTCCTCTTGATTGGGCGTTTGGGACAGTGGGATCTGACTGCAAGAACGTATTTGTAAGCAGACAATTGTGGAACCAGCCAGACAATCCACCTTCACAAAACATGTGAACCGAAGCGATGAGTGAAGGTCACTAGCACTTGTAACGCATGATTTTCTTTCCGGTAAAACCCTTTTCAGAATTTACATGCATCAAGTGCCAAATTTCAAATATCCCCTTACTGGTTATATCAACCTGTGTGAAACGTGGATCTTTTCCGGGTCATACAGCTAACCCTATTTGCCTACAGACCAGTATTTATCTCAAAATGACCAGCCTCATCATTCTCTTTGTGGTGTTTTTCAAACCCCTTACTTTGTTAAACGTGCTTTGTGATTCATAACTTCCGGTCCAATGCAGCCATCGGACTTACTAATCTCAGCACGAGGCTCGGAAACGAAAGTTTGCTGTTATTAACGAGTATTTTGTGGTCGCACATTAGTTACCTGTTTCAAACGCAGTTAATTTAAGCGTCCCAGCCAGAGCTCTGCTTAAAATTATCAAAAAACAAAGACGCTTGGGGCTAACGGAACTTCGAATGCCTCTTCCACTGTGTGAGGGATCGAGCTCTTGTGATTTCTTGGTGTTTTTATTGTCTGGAAAATTAGGTTAAAAAACCGTCATAAATTAACATAAAATGTTATCGTGTGCATGGTTTGGTTTCGCCCCTCATTTGCTCGTAATTATCATGTCCAAAAAATATAGCACCTGGTCAACAACTTGACGTTTCTGGTTTAATCCACTCTGGTGATCACATTTTGGCATTTTCGTTCCCTCGCGTAATCAACCTGAATGGCGATTCTGACGTGTCCGGTGCTTCCTGCTACCGCCGCCACCATGGGAAAAGTTGACAGCCTGATTGATCAATAATCCAAACAACCTATGTGTCCATATATCTGTCGGAATGCTATCGCAGATCTTGCGGTTCCTTCGCTTAATGTCTTCACCGTTGTATTCCGAATGGGACGGTCGATAAATCTTGTCCTGAACTGTTTCCAAGACATGTGTGATTGGGACGTGGATAATTACTTTCCTAAGTTCGGTTTTCTTGCGTGTTACCCGCGAACGAATTTGAGACGAGTAGGGTGCTGTCTGATTAAATGACTGGTACGATGCCTAATCCAGAGAGACGTCGTCAATTCATTCAACATAATGACGAGATTTTAGTTTGAAGCCAGATTTTTATTAATAAGTAGTAGTTCGAAAAACAGGATGGAAGCACACGATCGGTTTCGCGGTTTTTGCCGCTCATCAGGTATGCGTATCCGTGACCTGACAATCCAACGCCGATCTGACTTTGTGCTAAACCCAACTGTTTGCTAATTCGAGGATAAATCCTCATTTGCAAATTGAAATTTAACTTTCATGTGGGGACTAAGCTAAGTCCTACAATCAATGCCAATCAGCACCGGTAACTGTTTGGGATATTTTTGCAGCATTCCAATAACAGCGCGGTGGTTCATTTTTGTTTAAAGTCAGATTTTATTAATAAGTAGTATATGACGTTCGAAAAGCAGGGCGGAAGCACTCGAACGGTTTCGCGGTTGCTGTAACTTAGCGGTTCTGTTCAAATTGGGAGTGTGCGAGAAAACATCGCTGTAAACTTTGTAGACTGTGAATGAGCTCTTTATATCAGCAGGATCAAACTGAAGACAGCCAAATGAACACGGAAACGCTCTCAACCAATGACGAGAAGATTGGTTTACAGATTCAATGATTAATGGTGACTAAAAACTCGTAGATTAAAATGACCACTGCATTGTAAATATGCATTCATGAAAAAGAAATAACACAATCTTGTAATCTCACGCATAGTACGTTTGTATACTTACCATGAATTAATACGCAGGCGTAGTCCAAATTTTGATTGAATGTTTCTTAACAGCAATCGCGCATCATGTTGGATCATTGTAACTATTCCTCGGTACGATCACCTTTCCCAGAGGTCTTAAAGTATTTAATATTTAGTGAAACCCATCATAAATGACCAAATTTTCGCCCGAAATTTGTTGTAAAATGAAAATGCTTACTCATGTTGCGGTAATGTTTAAGTTTACACCAACGCAAGGGTAATGAGTATTCTATTTAAAGAAATCTCTCAGCATGATCAACCAACGGCATGCACTTATTTTATATATTTTGTAGTATAGCCCAATAACCTTGAACTGGCAATGGATAACACACGCTCAACTGGATTTTTGACAAAGCGTTTTCATCATTAGGATAGTTTTCACGTGGAACTTTACCTAGACAAGTTGTTAACGATCGGCTGTTGGTGCATTTTACGACAAAAGTTGATGCTTCTATCCCAACCTGAACATTATAGGATTGTCTTTGTCGAACTCGAATGCTTAAGATGTTTAATACACCATGATCCAGTGAGATATGTTGGGTCAATCTCCGGTTCTTCAATAAGATTTTGTTATGTTTAAACAACAATATTTTATTCGGTGGTTTCATTCCTTTGTCACAAACATTGCATTCATTATTTCGATGAAGTGCATAGTAGCTTCAATAACGCAACAATGGTACAAATTACATCAGTTTTTATGACGAGAGCGGTGATGTTGGAATTTCCATGCGTTACCATGTTTTACCATTTCTAAACAGTGTAACTCCGCAATGAAATGTCACATTTACCTTTTGAAACACGAAATGATAACCAGTTTTTCATGAAAAATCAATATTCCCTTCTGATTATAAATATAAGGAAATTATCGTAATATTTCTAATTGCACATATAAATACATTGTTCTCACTTTGCAATAAATGAAACGTTGTCAGCTAACGGAAGCAAGATATCGATAAATCATTAGCACAATTCAAGATTCAAATGAAAATGAACAGATATTTTGGCACATCCGTCATCACATACTCATGAAAGACTGGATACACACTGATGACCAATATCATCGATCAATCACTCGGGGCTGAACATAGCGAGCACACTGCTTTGATGCAAGCACCGCAGCAGTCCATGGAGAGTTCCCAGGCCCATCCACATGGCTACCTATCCCTGTGTCTGGAGATGAAGCTGTGAGATCAGTTTTAGATTTTGAAAAAACGGGCATACTCGGCTCGTGGCTGTTGATGCTGCGAAAGTTATTACTTGGTGTTTGGCTCACGTCCACACATTGCATGGTGGTGCATGGCGTGTTCGAATATCCGCAAGGCTTCCAACCTAAAATTTTAGGCAAAGCAAATCCATTAACGTAGTATTGGTTTAATTGACATGTCGAATCCGTATCTTGTCTGTAAACTGGAACCAAAGTGTTATGGAAAACATCGGAAGATTCGTGAGGTTTTGTCGAGCAATTCATTCGGAATTGTGGATATGCTTGCTTCATGACTCCATCCCCATTCCTTGTCTGATTAATGTATAACGGACCGCTGACACATGTAGGATTCCGACTAACAGAAAACAACGGTGGTTGACCCTGTGTTGTTTGTTTCATTGAGGTAACATTGTGTGATTGGTTGATAAGGCATTGGAACTGTTTCGCGCTAGTGGCATCTGCAACATGTTGCTGAACGGTAGTGGTTCGCTGAGGGGAATTTGTGAACTGCGTGATTGCCGGTGTCGGTTTTGCTCCAAGTGCATTAGACTCTGGCTTGAGTGTTGACGAATTATTAGATAACATTTGAAGCGTTGTTGAATTTTTGTAAGTTTTCCTATTGGCAGCGTTGATCATTTTGTTTTCCTGGACCTGAATTTTAGATTTCATCGTCGTTTGGTTCATAGTATTCGCCAATGTTTCAATTATATTAATCTGGGGCTGATAGGAATTTAGTTCAGTTTTATACAAATGATGTATGGGAACTGCTTTCTCAGTAATGTACTTGGGATTAAATAGTCGGGATTTGTTTTCTGAAGAGAAGCAGTTAAAAGTACGATGTTCAGACTGCAAAAGTTTAGATGAAATATTCTGATTTGTTGTTGGCATGCTATAAATGTCAATTGGTGGTCCGGGTGGACATGGTGTAGGGGTTAGTGAGGTCAAATACTTGGTTTGGTTCACGATGTTTCCGTTACGAACGCAGTGATAGATATTTTCTATTTCATCACATAGAGCATCAAGTCGTGCTTGTTCGTTGCTTAAACAGGGATTTAGTGCAAACTCATTAAGTTCAGAGAGGTACGTGGATGAGTTATATCGTGATTCTGAAATGCTTTGGTCGAAATAGGGTCTATGTATGTCGGTTTGTGATGCGTTACACGGATTATAGAGGTCTCTGTTGTATATCTCTCGATTTGCGATCGCTGCAGCAGCAGCAACACTGAAGACTGAGTCTTGAACATCAAGATAACTGCGGTCATTCGTCACAGGTCCTAAGGTTCGACTCAATGGCAAGTATGGCGGGCCTGTGTTGGAATAATGTGAAATGTTTTCCATGTTTTTTAACAAGTAGGATAAGTTTTGGACAGCATGGCGTTTAGCCAAGAAATTTGCTACTCGAACTGCATGATTAGACAACTCTCGTTGAAAAATTTTGCGTGTATTTGGCTCAGCAAGAAGAAACTTGTGATCGTTTAGCATTTCCGTGGAAACCACAAAGAACCGCTGTGGTTTGGGACTGGAATCTGATAGTTGTATCGTCACGCAATCTTCAATTGGCTCTAAGAATATTAGTGCACCGTAAAAGCACCCGTCTAACAAAAGCACCGAATGTTTATGTGGAATGCCTGTAGCTTTATTCAAATCGGCGTGATTCAAAAGCCGTCCCTGAGCGCACACATCTGTTACAGGTCTGATAGTTATTGGTAATCTGTATTTTGTCAAAATCGAAATAACATTATGTAGATAACTGGGAGAATGCTTTTCTAAGCCTCCATCCATTGATGCGATTGGGCTGCAAGCGATGCCTTTACAATCAAGTGGAATAAAGACTAACTTTGGTCCGTCACGAAGACCTTGCAGCGTATGATGCTGTGGCATACTGGATATTGAGGAAGCCACCGTTGATAATGCTGGAGCACCAACAATAGTGCATTGGAGCATGGAAACCGTTTTCACTTTACACTTGCCCATCAGAACTGATGCGAATGAATTCACTTCGTGTATTTTCTTTTTACTGTGCGCCACACGACATAATCTGCAACCTAATAATTGAAGGACTGTTCCACAACTTAAAGTCATTACGGAACCGCTCTCAAGCACAACCAGTTGATTTCCAGTCAAGTTGTCTTGTTCAAATTCACCGTACATGCAAGAAAGTTGTTTCCGAATGAGGAAATAATCCGGTTTAGCTTTCCATAATGCCTTACAAGTGGACCACACTGGAACCTGGCTTTGCTGCGAGTGACTTGCTCGATCGACTATCTCAAACCAGCCGGGATCACATTGACTTAGAATAAACGATGAGACACTTTCCATGCAGGGTTCATTTTTCAGCTCGCCCTTTTGTTCGTACCTTTCAATGACTGTATACCAAGTGCCTCTTACCAAGGCCACATTGGGGACAATCTTCAGCGCCATTGTTTGTAAATCTTTGAGAACACATCCACACCCGGATTTGCTACAATGAACACGGACGAGATGTGACGGCTCGTCTACGGGATATTTACAAGTCCTCATACACAATTCTCGTTGCATCATGTCTTGCAGTGAGAATTTCGCAGCCTCATAACATGCATCCACTTCCAAATCATTTTTCCCACTCGCCATGGATAATTGTTGATGTGATATCCATCGCACTGGCCTGTTTTCGTAGTTTGATCTTATCGGCTTCGAGAAAACCGTTTTCGTGAGCACACCTAGATCCATCATCGAACGGTGTTGTGTAGTCTCAGATTCGACGCATTTTTGTTGGATAGTTCCAGACTGATCCGCACCCCAACATTTTTGTCTCATTTGGTCATAATGTGAAAGGTTCATAACACTCTGCACCAATTCACCCTTTCGAAAATAATCCACATTTTTCATGTATGGTGCACTGCAAAGATTCGGTTGACTCACTTGGTGTTGTTCGTACAACGCTTGATCTTGTATCGCACTTTGCGTCATAATCCATTGCTGAGTTGTATTCCCATTCGGAACCGTCATGTTAGCAACGGCTGAAGCGCTACGATGTGCACTTGGTCAGCAATGCATTTAAACCGTAATGAGTGTTGTGAATCAATTGCAATGTGATTGGCTGAATTGTGCAATTATAACCAATCAAATTGCAGCTGGTCGTCAGATTCCGCCCGAATAAATCAATATGCACACCATTGTTCACAGCTGGATTTAGCAGCGGCTGAGGAAGATGGTCCGAGCACTTTACAATCCACGACGTGGTGAATGGAAGCAATTTCCTTTTTAATTGTAAAATTCGGTACATCCTTTTCAGTCAATAATTTAGACACCGCAAATTTCAGCTTTTCGACCAAGTTTTATGAAAGATATACGCATGTGGCTTTTTCAGCATAAATATCGGCAGATTTGAAAACAATGGAATGAATCAATCGGTTAGAAAATTGTCGATGCTGGCATAGTGATACATACAGTAATGTTAGACAATACCCCGGTGATGCCTATTGTTTCTAACTTTCCTCGTAATAGCTAAGAACGTATAGTTTGCTCACAGTGATTTCCTTCTATTCCGTCTAAACTTCCTACAGTAATGCAACCAGCATCCAATTATGAAGTTGCTTACGTTAAAAATGGCACGTCATTCACCTGTTTGCGGTAACGTGGAATACATGAAAGTAGCGGTGTTTGCTGACATAGAGTGTCCAGGCGTGGCAGTAGCTTTGCTGCAAGTAATTTCAAGTATGGTACCTCATTCGATAATTATTTTACACTAATGCGATTATCCTATGCACACGAGGCAAGTGTATTCTATAGGCTGATAACATGGATGAGACCAGATTGTTACCATCCGTTTCCTAAATGTCTTTGAATGCCTAGGTAATCTGACAGTCTTGGTTGCAGCTCATGACTGTACGGTGAGTGATCCTGATCAATATATGGTCAATTTTGCAGCTGTGTTAATTTGGCAGATGTCATTCCAATAAATCGGTGAACGACAATCGTCTACTTGCTATTGACAATGCATGTTATCAATGCAATGTTATCATTAATGATATCACCCGTCATGAAAAACAATCCGTTTGAACAGCTTTTGGCGAACATCAGAAAGGGGAACGTTATTAAGTAGCACTTTCTATTCATAGATGATTCATTCATAGATGATATGCGGGTAAAAAAGCTATGCTTTATTTGGCCAACCAAAATGTACATCGGGTCGGATTGTAAAATTATCAAAAATATGGTTTAAGATTATTTTGTTCAACGTGAAAGCATACTTGTCCATATGGGCATCTCGTGATTTTCAAAAAAAGCGTTAATGTTTTAAGTTTGTGCCACTTGAGTAGGTAAACTGTTCCATAATTGTATATTCAAAGTTTTAATGGTTCAGAGAGCAAATACTTTATAGTAACCATAGGTTAAAAAAATAGGTATGCATAAAAACAACACAAATGTTTTATCAATATGGAAAGTCAGTTTGTGTATTCAGGTACAAGGTTGCGTTTTCTCAGCATATACTTGACCGCTCACATTGGAGGAATTGTGTTAAGCGTCGTCGACAAGCTGGGGAGGAGCAGATACAGCTCTTGGCTGATGAACGCAGATTACTCCGCAGGCGTGCAACTGACGCCTGCGCTTGCCTATCATTGCAAGCGTTGCGGGAGAGATTGTTCATTCCGAATCGGACTGTTTAGTCATTGAAAAAGCTGTAGAATATGAAAATTCATGCGATTGTGATATACATCTATGGTTGACATCGACCGAAGTAGGCCAACAACAACAACTTGTCGAGTTCCGGCTTGATGCACAAATGAATGAGTCCAGCTATCAAGAGTTATGAGTAGATTGTTGAGGCAGGAGTGTCTTGTCCTCAATCCGTGCAGTGCGATGGAAAGAAGCTTATTTTGCTCCAAATGTTTGATAAGTTCGTCAGCTACAAATCGTTCGAGAATGTTAGAAACCACAGGCAGTTAGACACATCGAATCGGTTCCATCCTTTGTACATCGGTGTGATTAATCCACTTTTCCGGTCAATAAGAACCTTTCTACAACTCAGTGACAGGTAGAAAAGATCAGAAAGCGATGAGAATACAGCAGGGGCGCATTGTTTTAGAAGGAACGCTGTTCGTTCATCAGCACCTGGCGATATTTTGTATTTAACCCGAGTAGCCTCACCAGGACAATCTCGGGGTTCACAAAGGTTTCCTGTATTACGTTAATTTGTTAGAGGAACGCAGGCATAACATAGCACAATTGTTCATTGGGGTAGAACACTCTAGAGTAAAATTGAGCGAGTTCGTTGGCGGCTTCGTGAGTAGTGGATGTAGTTCCAGTCGTAGTGAGTAAAACGGAAACGCCTATATTTTCCCTGGCCTATCTGTTCACAAAAAATGGATCGGATAGGGGAACTCTGCTTGGGTTCAACACAGAAATACCAGGACTGATACTTCCTGGCAACAATTTTGCAGAATTCGAAACAATGTGAACGCTCTCATCAAGGAAGACAAGGAAAATTACCATGGCTTTCTATCTTTGAAAAGGGAAGGAAATCCTAAATGGCTATATCGGATTGCCAATATCTGATCGAGCGTAAAAAAAGGGTGTTTCCTGTGCTTACTGAGGATGGATTAACAGTCTCGACAAACGAAACAGTCGATTTTCTCGATTAACTATATGCCAAAGGATTTAGTCAGTTAACGTTGAGATCGAAGGAAGAATAACCACCATCAACTGTGACGAAACAGCTGACTGAGATCGAGATCAATTCAGCGATTATACAACGACATTTTTGTCGAATGAACACTAGGAAATCTCCTGAAGCGGACAGACACACAAGAACTGTTGTGAATTCCTGTGACGGCAGCTGTGTGAACCATTAAGTGAATCGTTGAAACATTCTCTAACCGAAGTAGTGGTGTCAACAGAGTGGAAGATAAGGATAATTTCACCCATCTACATGGGTGATAGACGTTCACATCCTGCAAACTAACGTCCTGACATTTTACTTCTTGTGATATTGGATGTTCCAGAGCATATAGTGACGGAAAAATAGTTCATCACTTGGTATCACAAAATATACTATCTGTAGCGCAGCACGGTTTTCGTCAATCTCGCCCATGCTTGACAAACTTGTTGAAAGAGTTAAACGGCTGGGCCAAAGCGGTTGACGAAGGAGCTAGCATCCACGCTTGCTATCTGGGTATGTCTAAAGCTTTTCAGCGAGTTGATCGCTTTCGACTACTACAAAAGCTGAAGCAGATGGGTATTAGCGGACAGCTACTCGTATGGCTTGAAAGTTACCTCAGTGGGCGCAAGGCGATAGTTTGAATCAACGAGGTACAACCACGGGTTATTGATGCCTCTAGTGGCGTACTGAAAGGTTCCATCCTTGGGTCAGTACTTTTCTTGGTTTACATCAGAAACCTACCATGATTCAAGATTCATGATTCAAGATTTATGGTTGAAAAAGCAATTAACTTTACAATAACCATAGGGTGGAACTATAGGTACAAATGTATATATATATATAAATAAAAATCAAAATCAATGGAACGATGATAGTTTATTAATAGTTTGGGCA
The DNA here is from genome assembly GCA_013407085.1 of Atriophallophorus winterbourni. Taxonomy (NCBI): domain Eukaryota; kingdom Metazoa; phylum Platyhelminthes; class Trematoda; order Plagiorchiida; family Microphallidae; genus Atriophallophorus; species Atriophallophorus winterbourni. Next base: position 71,216 of record JACCGJ010003624.1, on the reverse strand, counting down.
AAATTCGGATTAGCTCTCATATAATCGTCAAGTTTTGATTTGAATATAGATAAACTGTTTGAGGTTACCAAATAAGCGGGTAGGGAAATCCAAACAAATCACACACGTACCGAATTAAAACACATGCGGCAGTTCCGTTTGGAATGTGGTATTTCCAAATTGCAACCATGACCACGGCTGTTGCTGGAAGTTCGTAGGTGAAATAATATGTCCAGGGGGTGAGAAACAGTAATAAGTATTTTGTATGCGAGGATGAGATCACCTCGCATTCTTCTTTGTGTAAGTGTCCACAGCTCCAGTCGTCTGAGTTGCCCGGCGAAGGGCGTATTTTCAAGTCCAATGACCAGCTTAGAAGCTCTCTGATATATGCGATCCAAAAGTAAGATGTCTTTTTGGAGCCATGGTGTCCAGGCTTGTGCGGCATAATCTAGAACCGGGTATATATATGTATTCATCATGAGAGGAAAACACACCGGGGAAAAACGTCCAAATATCCGCCGTAGCATGCCGAGCAGCCGAGACGCGCTTTTGTAAACGGTTTCGCATTGTAGACCATTTTTCAAACTGCCGCAAATCCAGACACCGAGGTCCTTCTCTTATTCGGTGTACTCCAGGTTTATGTCGCCGAGCTTGTATGGATAGGAAAAGCCAAGGTCACGACCAATCTGAATCATCTTCGACTTTTGCATATTCAATGACAGTTTATTTTCAGATGACCAGTGGTACAAAGCATTCAAATCATTTTGCAGCAAAATACAATCGTCAGCAGTTCTGATTCGCCTCCATACTTTTATATCGTCAGCAAACAAAACCATCTTACTATCATTTGGTACAGGTATATCGTTCATATATACTAGAAACAGTATTGGTCCAAGCAATGAGCCTTGCGGAACACCGCTAGTGACCTCGATGTTCTTCGATAGTAGGCCGTCCACACGAACTCGGATGTGTCTGTTGCTGAGATAATCTCTGATCAATTCGTATAGTCTTCCAACAATACTGTGTTTCTTTAGTTTGTTCAAGAGTAAATTATGATCAACTCTGTCGAACGCTTTAGAAATGTCCAGGTAGCACACATGAATACAGCCCCCCGCATTTACAATCCTCGTCCAATCCATAGACGCTCTCATGCAAGGTGATTCTCTTTTCTGATGATATAAAAATTTGGACGCGGATAAAGATCAACTTCGGATTGTATACAGCTGCAAAGTGATTAAGATGCTCTCAATGAATTGTCAGAGTCCCACACGGTTCGGTACTTGGTCCGGTTCTCTTTTTGATATACATTAACGACCTTCCGAAACTGGCCAAAATGGTTCTCTTTGCGGATGATGCTAAACTTTGAATGCGAATCACGTCAATCGTGAACTGTTTGCGCTTATAAAGCGATTCGGATAGATTGAACAGCTGGTCAGAGCGAAACAAGCTTCCATTCAACTTCAGAAAGTGCAAAATGTTGCAAATAGATAAAGAATTCCCATTCTCATACAACAATGGGTCATAAAAGCTGGAATGGACCACAAAAGAAAAGGACCTCGGTGTATGGATTAGTGGAAGTTTTAAGAATAGCGTTCAATGCGAAGCAGTGTGTATGCATCTCGATTACACGCACACACACACACACACCACACGACCGGATTTATTGCTGTTTGCACTCATCAGGTAGGGACAGTGGGATCGGGATCCGCATGCGCATGAAACAGTGGAGGAAAGGTAATAAAGTTGCGCTTGTATGCCAGTGTTGGGTAAGGTTGGTACGACCAACCTGCTCAATCACATGAGCCCCCAAATAATGTATTCTGGGTTTTAACCCATTCAAGTTAATTCAAGGTTTTTAATGGTCTAAAAAGCAACAAGCTTAACAACAACCATAGGATGGTAAAAATTGAAATTTAAGTGTATAAACAATATAAGAACATAGATTAAACAGTATATAAGTGTTCTGGAAACGAATAATGCAATAAAAATTCGTCTAATTTCGTTTTAAAGTCATGCAAGTTAGTGGCGTGAGCAACGGTTGAAGGTAAACTGTTCCAAGTAAAACAGACGCGGACAGAATAAAAAATACCTTCTACAGTTCTGGCGGGAATGGAGTACCACCAGCTCATATTCATGGGTCCGATAATTTCTCGTTTCCCTTCGCGTGAGTAAATCCTGTAAGGGATGGTTCGGGGTATGGAATGTTTTGTAAAGTAAGATAAGGTCTCCTCTAATTCGTCGATAGGGAAAATCGAACAGATTCAGTTGAGCTATCCTTTATTTATATGGATTGTTTCGGATGCTGAGAACTAGTTTTGTTGAGCGGTGATAGATTCGCTGCATAAGTTACACATCCCTCTTGAGCCACGGAGACCATGACTGCACACCGTATTCCATGACTGGTCTCAAGTATGTTTTCATGATCCTTGGGAATATCTTGGGCGAAAATTTCCCAAATACCCGTTTGAGTAGATTTAGAACACGTGTTGCTTTTTTAAAGGCATAGGTTCAAAACCAGTCTACATGAGTGGGGGCTCATGTGATTGAACAAGTTAATCGTACCAACATTACCCCTCAGTGGCATACAAGCGCAACTTGTGTACCATTCTTCCACTGTTTCAAGCTCATGCGGATCTTGATCCTATTGTTCCCATTGTCTTACAGGGAAGCGCTAACTACTACGGAATCGCTGATTTCTCCAGAAATCGACCAAAGTCCCTTCCAACAGCTCGGTACGACGGATGAGTCTGCGAATCAGACCTATAGTCAAGTGAATGAAAGTGCTGAATTATCGAAGGATGTGCATAAGCTTAGACCAAAGAGTTTGAACACTAAACCCCCCAGAAGACAAACATTAAAGATATAACGGTAATTTGTAGTAATCTCATTGAATCAACTTCGCCATCGCTAAAGCAACGCGAAGCAGATGACAGGAAACAATGGAATGACGTTTGCAGAAGCTTAGACATCACTGCCTCACCTGCGTCGCTGACCCCCGAACTCACCTCGTGCGAACTCACCCAGGTTACTGCGTGTAGTGCTAATGTCCGTGTAAGATGTAAAATATATGTTGCTCACCTCATCCCTCTTAGTTGTTAACAAATCGGCTGTGCGAATATTTCCGGATGTTCCGTGGGAAGAACGGCAAATTCGCCGTAATAATCCGGAACTAGCAAAAAAGGCTATAAATCGCAGGGCTGTTATAGTTCATGGTGTACCCAGTTCAAACGATGTAGAATCCAGCAAACGTCTGCAACACAATTGCAGTGAATGGAGATTTTTACAATAGATCCTAGGTTTAAAGGACATAATAACGACTCATGTTATGCGCATCAGCCTCCTCCTCTCAAAATATCATCCCGCACAGATGAGATGAAGGATAGAATACTCGAGGCGTGGTATCAATGCCGAAAATTTGCACCTCCTGAAATTCGTATTCGGGCTGTATACGACATAAAACGCACGAACACTATTGTTCCTGAAATGACTTTGCTACCAAGCCAATCAAATGCACCTGTGACAAAAAGCTGGAGCAGCTGACCAATTCTGGGTCGGCGAATCCACTATAATGAGCTCTTCATCTGCAAAAAAATCAAATCTCTATCATGCTGTTACACCAATGCTCAGAGCCTTCTGGGCAAGTTCACCGAACTGTATTCCCGTGCGACCGTGGCGTCTTGGGATTTGATTGCAGTGACAGAAACCTGGTTGTGTAATTCTATACACGACTCTGAACTCAAAATCATTCATATGATGCTTTACAGAAAAGATCGAGCAACTAAAGTTGGCGGTGTCCTCCTCTACTTACATGAAAGCATCAACTGCACTATACTTCTCTCTCCCGAGTTAGATGTTCCAGATACATTGTTTTTCTCTATTGACTTGCATGATAAACGTAAGTGCCTCTTAGCATTGATTTATCGCCCCCATTTCTTCATCATCTGCCGCCGACACTGTTTTTTCTAATGCAATACGTTTTGCATTGAAGCTCCCCTAATCACATTCGCTCCTACTCGGTGCTTTTAATGTATCGACACTTGCCACACATTACGGGTGACGATTCGTTCAAAAGCTTTCTTCAAGAAATAATGACTTGTACCCCTCTTTACAACCATGTACAACAACCAACGCGATTTCGATCTGAACAAACCCCATCTACCCTGGACCTCATACTTACAAACGAAGAGCTCATGATAGAATCTGTTTCCTATACAGCTCCACTCAGATTGGGTGATCATGTTGTCATGACATTTGATTATATTTATCAATACGAACCAGCAGGAAATACTCAACGAACGTATACAACTGTGAACTATGACTTGCTTCAAGCTCTTACTACTGCAAATCGATGGGATTTCCTTGAACTCAAATCAGCTAAGGAAATCTGGGAAACGTTTTACAGCCAACTTCGTATTATCATTGATTTATCATCGAAGGTGTAAATAATATCCAGCAAACAGCTTCCGAAAATGCCTCTAGAAGCGGTACTCGGTTTTACCTGGAATAGTTTACCTTCTACCGTGGCTCACTCTACTATCTTGTGTGAATTTAAAATAAAATTAGACGAATTTTTAATAAATTATTCGTTTTCCCAATACTTATATACCATTTAATTTAATTGCTTATTTCATGACTTAGTATATGAAATATTTTGTACAAGAAGATAAGTTTTTCGTTCTGCTTGTGAATAAAACAAAACGCAAAACAAGGAAATGGTCAAGAGGGAATGAATTAATAATTCAATGTAATAAAAATTTCTAGGTAAAAATTTGATTCCGGATTTTTTTAAACCACACTTGTCGGAAAACACGCTTCCCCACCGTGTTTTAGAATTCACCATTAAGTGCTACGGAGTGAAAAAATAATAGCACTGCGAGACTGATAAATGAACATCAAATCCAAATGTTGTCTGTATTTTAGGCTGCCACGCGGAGTTTCCTAGGAAGACGTCTTCACTTTGACGTGAACCAGATCAACTGTTTTGTCGTCTGTATGTGTGACCAGGATATCGATTGATTGGGAACGAAATGGGTATTTGTTGAATGATATATGAGCGTATGCAAACACCGGCGGGCAATCTTATACCATGGATGTGGGCCGAGAGTCTGCTAGGTTTCTCGACTTTGGAGTGATTTACTAGAAATTAGTCGAAGCAATCATCCGGTAGTGAGTTGTTAATTGTGTTTCAATGTCAAATACAAGCAATAGACCATGACGTTATCTGTGTATGTTTTTTGCGTGTTTATGCAAGTAAACAGCCCATCTATAACCAGTCTGCATTCAGTGTGTTACGCTTAAATTATTGCGTCTTCAAATATATAGACAAAGTAGAAAATTAGAAATCCCTATCAACAATCACCCAACTGTTTAATATCATAAATTATCGCTTACTCGATTAGAGGTTATATTTGCAATGTCAACATGTTTAAACCCTCAAAAATTATTCGTCAAGATCAGGAGATCACTTTCCCCTAGTAGATCTCGAGTACCGCATTCGTGTCAATTAGACACTAAACGCCGTAAACCGATCCTTTTCAGTTCCTAATTCATTTGTACTTACATCACACACCCGGTTTGGGTTATTGCGGACACGTTTCAAGGTTCATTTTCGCGAAAACTCATCATCCTCAAAAATTCTGTCTGTTTACACTCATCAGGTTGAGACAGTAGAAATTAAGTCTAGTGAAGCTTGAACTAGTGGAAAATTGTTGAACAATTTAGAGCCGTCGCAAATAGGATTCGTTCCACTGTGTTTAAATAAGGAATAACCTAGGCACACAATACGCTCATAATGATCAATGTATTGTAATAGTCACATGCGTTCGTTTCAGACCTTGACACATTTCTACTTTAAAAGAATTGGCGAAGTTGGCAATGTCCAGACCGTTTCATAGTTCATCCATTTTGTGCGTTAAAAACGTCAAGGTAAAAGCAAATCGATTTTTGTTTCCACACTTGAGCTAAATGTTGAAAGTTTTCTGTTTAATATCGTACAGTTCCGTCAATCATTTTATGCAATTGATTTAAATAAGAATGTTCGTTGATCGGTTGAAAACGTTGAATTTTTCTGTTGTATTGAAAACAATCACAAGCTAGTGAACCAGCTGCCATGAGGTGCACGTGTCCGGTCATTTCGAACGTGGAAAATCGATACATACAACGGGGTATTTGGGTTGGGAAAAATTTCCCAGATGGGCCGCAAAGACATAGTGGGTTGAACGCTCGAGATTCACATCGTCGGATCGAATGACGCTGTGTTTGAAATTTTGGGGAATTTGATGAATCTAAATCCCATCACATCCGAGTGTATTGTGGGCCCGAACATAAGACCGTAAAATGAGTGCTTTGTCTTGATGAAACCATTGGCTCTGTAGACTAGTGAGAAACATTTTAGAAAGACCAAAGGCGGCTGAATATGATTGGACAAAGATATGAAGTTAAAGGCGTTCAAACTAACAACGTCGTCACCATGGATTTTACAAACGAAAATGGGCCTGCATAATGCGCTATGAAAGTAACTAGTTTTTAAGTGCAATCGGGGATAAAGTTTGTCAATATCAAAATAATGTAAAACGTATTATCATACGTAGCTCCGAACAATAATACAAACAGAATGGCTGGTTGAAATCTTAACCAGATAGTTATTACATGAGACTAATAAAAAGAAGGTACTCTTCGTCCTGCTTTATTGGGTAATTCGAATGTAGTTTAAAGATTGCTTTGATATATATATATATATATATATATAGAGAGAGAGAGAATCATTTAGCTTTGTAGTGGACTAAAGAAAATAGATCTGCACCATACACAATACGGCAAAATGGAAAGAACTCACTAAAACCAAAGGAGCAAATGTCCAAGGAAAGATCAAGTGAAGTCCAACGGTAGCGAAATTATTCACCCAGGAAAGTTCAAGAGATGGAATCTAAGGTGCAGAAAGCGCTCAAATGTTGGAGCATCCGTTAATCACAATTCCGGCACGCGATGACGCACGCAAACTCGGAAGAAGACAATTCCGAGTTTTAAATTATATTAACTGCCAAAAAGTATATTGTACATGCGTTGATACGAATGAAGCATATATCGCCAAGAAATTAATATCCATAAAAGGCCAAAAAGTGTATGTACAAAATACTGAGATACAACGTGAAAGTAGTTCACTACAGGTTCATCATACGCGGATTGAATCGCACTTGAATCTCATTGGAATCATTCACGGGATATGAGGGGTTTTCATTATCTCCTCAAATACTCGTCATTATTTAAACACGCGCCACACACTGACCGCAGTCTGAACCATGTTAAGGTAGATTTGATACGCACAAGTGTAACTCTTTTCGATCATAATGTAAATTCAATCAATAGCGATGCACATGTATTGCTGCGTCTGTTGCAATTAACATTGTTCAGGTTCATTTTGCAGAGAGTATGTCAGGCCACTCGATGTCAAAATCAACTTAATTTCCTAACGAGGATGCTTGAAGCAACGTTGATCACTTCACTCCCGGCGTTTCACATCCACTAGTCGATTAGGTACCGATAAGTTTATGCTGTCAAACTTTCCAGCGTTAATCACAGTCTCTACGAATGCAACAGCAAAATAGTATGCTCAATGATCAAGAATAAATCACACGCCATTCTTAAAGGGGGAAATTACGTTACCACGCAACACGGTGCTCAACCTGTTTGTGCCGTTTGTCACTTTGATATGATTCGTCAATCGATTTTGTGTCAACCTTTTTACTTCAAATTATCACCAGGCTGGGCTCGTTTGACCGACTTGAAAAATGGCATATTATTCAAAAACAACTGACGTTTTCCACCTGTTACTTTTTCAGAAGATCTAGGAGCTTGGTCCGTTCTCATGCGATTCTCTTGCGGGGTTTTGTATTCATGTCGTCTGTCGTTTTGGCGCTTCTTGCACTTTTGTCGTTCTCACGATTGAACTTCTCGGTAGTTTTTTATAACTGATCACTTGAACGAAAAGCTTAAGTTGATCTGCAATGTGTTTAGAGGTGAAATCAATTACATGTGGTCGATAAAGTGATAGTTTATTACGTTCTCTGTGCTGGAGATCACATTTGATCTAACTAAATTTTGGGGTCAGAGGTGAAATGTTAACCCAGACAGTTCTAGCCAATCGCGCTCAAGTTCACAATCATGGCGTTCGCTCACTATCTCTCGATGCGTGGATGACCAAGCTACCTCCGTTCGAAACTGGTACGCACGCACCCCCCCCTGTGCCTTCAACTGACCGAAATGATCAGCATGCGCCATTTTGTACTGGAAGGGGGGCGTGAAAACAAGTGGTGCTTATTGCATAAAGTGCGGAGACGTGTGAATAGTCCTAGTCGTAGCAATTATTTTACAAATGAAATATTTGTTCTACAAAGTTTTTTATCTTTGGTAAATTGTTATACACCTTTAGAAACTTCGTGCTACGCTCAACAAGATTAAAGTAATCCTTTTGGCCTAGATTATATATATATAATATATATATATATATATATATATATGACACTGGGCGGGTCTAGCGACACTGAACATTGCAAAGGATATTGTGAGGTGTCAGCCGTGTCTGAATAAAGCTGCTGATTAAACTGCTGTCTAAACTATTGTCTCCATCTTCTAAATGCCTATGAAAGCTCGATATGTGTCAACCATCAACATGAAGGAAGGTTTGACTCAGGCCTTGTGGCTTATGGCTACCGACACTAATCAATTATTAAAGCGTTCACATGTTACACATAGCTGACGCTCTGTCCTCGTTCTTTCCAAATTTCACGGTCGCGCCTCAGACTGTCATCGATTAAGAGTCTAAGATACTTCCGATCATCTTCATGCTCTAAAGCACTCAGTAATGCGCCATGCTGTTCGAGTAGCGTAAGGGAATTATCCCAGATCCAGTGGTGTGACGGTTGACAAGTAACTGCAACATTCTGTAGCAGAATCGTAGAGTACTTGCTTAAAGTAGTGTCAATGACGATCCAGTTTGACAGGCCGATTTTTGGAAAGGGAAAACAGATATCATATCCCAGAAACCTGGCTTTTAATTCAGGCAGCGATAAAGTGTTTGGGACTTGTATGGGATGCTTTAGTTTGGGTTTACCTCCGAATTGAAGGCTGATTGTTGCACACACTAAAGTGTGATCAGAATCTATACTGTTACTCCAATAAGATCTGCCGTTTTTTACACTACCTCGCCACCTGTAGCTTATCGTGATATAGTTAAGCTGCGTCCAATTACGTTGTGACGGGGAGCGCCAGGTTGCTAGATGGCGCTTGGGGTGCCCGATATTAGTGGAAGCGAGGAAGAAGTGGTTGTCGTCACAATGGGAGAACAATCTCTCAACATCGACTGTTCGGCCGTCTGATATCCCATGCTTCCATCCAAGGAAGCGCTCAGACTGCTCTGTACATCTAATCCGGCATTAAAATAGCGGACAAGCACTACTATATCGCCTATGCGTGCTTTCAATAAGCACGTAAAATTCGTCCTTCAACTCTACTGCCCCACAGTTCATGGGTGCGTATGCCGAGATCACGCATGGGTTGCGTCTCTCGTCACTTTGCTTGTTCACTCTGCTGTACCCCTGAAAACTCGCTGGGAACAGTCGGCTATTAACGGGTATCTAGCTAGATGGAAGGTTTCCACTTTTTACTAAGAATAAATCCAATACCAGCTAGGCCGGTAGAGGAAGCAACGGAATCACTGGACCCAGCAAGTAGAACCTACTCCCAAGAGGCATAGGAGAACTCAGTTGCAATACCGAATCCGTGTCGCGAAGACGGGTTTCCGATAAGCAACATATGTCGATACCTAGCGTCTCCAGAGAGCGGGCTAGACCAAGTTGTTGTTCTGGTTGTTGCAGGGTAACGACATTGAACGATGCAAGCCTAATAGGGGCACGCGGTCGGAGGAGAGCGTTGGAATTCGAACCCTTTCTTTGAGCAGTTGGCTGTAACGGTATGCATCCAGTATTGATGGTCCGAAGTGCGTCAGGGAGAGAGGGTGAGTAGATGACTTGTGGTTGCGAAGCGGATTCTGACGAGCAGATTGACAAAGTGGCTTCTTTAGACCAAAGGTGTGAAGCCAAAAAGGTAGTAAAATAAAGCATCGATTTAATAACCAAGCATTTGAAGATATGTTCATTGAAAAGCGAAACCTTGACCACATAACACATCAACATACATTCTATTTAGCGGATTGATGTAGCAGCGACAGTCTTTGCGTTTTATTAATCGGTGCGTTGTTCTTAACCCAACAATCATGAAAACATGGTCAGATTGGAACGTTGAGCAGGCGTTCAAGGTCCAGTGTGTGCGACTATGGACATGGCGAGTGTGTTTACAGGGCAGCAACAAATACTAAATATGAAAGTGCAAATTAGCCAATGATAAAAGCGGGCTGTTGAGGTAAATTAATTAAAGAAAAAACAACTGACACGAAGTTGAGTGCATTGCAAGAAGTTCGCTGTCATGGACGAGTCAGACGATTTGAATTTAACGGAAAAATGGGAGTTCGTTTTCGGGTTTTATCATGGCTTACCCAACAATTCTACGACAATCCTGTCAAGTTTTGTTACTTGAAAGTGTGGCTTCGGTCAATCCGGCCGTTAACTTACTTGCTCTAACTGCGCAAACTCCAACGATCGGCCGCTGTCATACCGAGCACAGGATTGGGGAATGTGCACTTCATCAGTCTGTTTACGTTCATCCGCGTTAACCTTGCTCATCTCATCTGATTCCTCATGGAGGTATGTTACACAAGGTTTGCCCCACACAATACAATCTTCTACGATAGAAATGTCTACGTTGTGGCCTGTGTCAAAAAACGTTTGGTTATGTTATAACTGTAGAGTATTGCACTGGCCCAGCCGTCAGTCAGAAAACACAACCGAACTCGAACTCGTGTGTTAACCGAATGAATGAATATCACAATGTTTCTACACTGAACAATAATCACAATATGCACTTACGATCGATCGTGATTGAAGATTGATCGATAGTTCGTTACGCGTCTATACAACAGGCTACAACTGAAGCATGCAGTATGAACTGCATGAACTGCCGAATGTTAATGCTGATTTCCCTGGATATTTTAATGTAAAATACTCAGAGCGTGGGTCAACAAGGCTATGAACTTTTCGCGTTGACCTTAGACCTCACTACCATATCACTTGCACCTATCTAACGCGGCGTCGAGTACAACTGCGTTTACTACTTCTTGCGCTGTTTTAAATCTCACTGAGCCTAGTCTTACTATCTACACCCGATAACGACAAACAGCCACAAACCGGTTGTAGTGCGATGGATGTGAGCAACACTAAATTGATCCTCTTCACATATCAGCAACACAATTTGTTGTTCCTCGCATAAAAACGACCACTATTTTTTGTTTTTGTTTGTTTTTTATCCATTTTTGGAATGTCTACTTTTTGATTCGCATCGTCCGTCCTCCTACAACGACTGAAATGGCAATGCTTTCAATAATCTCAAAGACACTATTCTTGTTCAAATAAGATTTCACATATGAGTAGTATATGAAAATCGAAAAGCAGATCAATACCACATGAAGGTTATCGTGTTTGTTGCCGCACTCAGGTATGCTTATCCGTGACCAAATATTCAAACTGATTGTGAATCTGAACTGCTGTCTCATTTCGTAGACATCGAAGCACGGAACAAGTTAGTAAGCCATCCTACAAGGTAGCATTCGGGTATCCGAATTAAACCTACCGTGACATTGTGACCGGATTAGGTGTGAACGTAATTTAACTCCTTTCAGCAACGGACATCGCGTAATTTCTTTTCATTCCTAAGTGGTGTTCGTTTGCAGTGAACGCTCTGACTAACCACATGTTGAGTGGGAAACAAATTAACTTTAAAATGACCATGCTTATCTGAAGGTTATGTGATTCTCACACTTTTTATGACTTGTCAGAAATCATGTTTGCCCCGGACTGTCCAAAAGAACATTAGCTGTAAATTTTATCCTCTCATAAAATTTAAGATTGGCAAAAAGTATTTGCCATTCGTTGAGAATGTTTAGAATATAAATAATAAGATTGAGATTAAACAGGGCAAATCAAGTGCAACATGTTTGGTTATGATCACTCACGCAAGATATTATTGACTAGGAAATTTTCTCGAGAGTTGACCATGCCAAGGTTAGAGGGTTGAGCGAAATTTCAGTGATATTTCAAGACTCCTCGAACATACAAAACATGTCAAAATATACCATTGAATGCCTAGTGCTTTACTTCCTTCGTTTGATCTCTGCCACGGATATACATCACAAGCGCATAATGGTTTCATGCCCCATAGCTTTTCGAATGACAAAACAATCCTATTCGGAATGAACAATCATTCCCCCAGCGCTCACTGCCATTGGGAGTGCTCGGTCGATTGATGTCAGTTGCGCGCTGACAATGTGATCTACGATCTACAGCCGAAAGCCGTATCGGCTCATCTTCAGCTTGCAGATGAAGCTTTACACAGTGGCTCCGAAGTGAGCGGGCAAGGTCAAATTTGTCCTAACTCGTTGGTTCACTTTATGATAATGCATGTATGATTGATGGCTTGTGGTAATGAACCATACAGCGAGCTTCTAGTTTCCGAGGCGGTCTAAGCTGCCAAGGTAGGTCGAGTTGTGGTTAATAAGGTGGATGTGGCATTAATCTGCACAATCTGGCGCTCAGCACTAATGCGAAGGTAAGCAGCTCATATTTATATTAAAACTAATAGCTGATTGGATTTATCTTCAAAATTAATTTAACCTTAACCCCATTAGTAATGTACTGTTACGCTTGCTGGTCATGGAGTCAACCAGCCTCGACCGTATTCACTTGTGTTAGATTGAATTGAATACCGTGACACGCAAACCGACCATGACTATGTGACTTGACACCCCTTAGGCTCAATATAGTCTGTTTAGCAGTTAAGTCAAATCAGGAGTGATGAGCTTAATGCTACTTAGATATGTTCCCTGTTTTGACTATCAACCTTCGTCTGAGAAAGATTCTCTGTCAGATGTTAAACGTTACCCGAACCCTGCTCCAACCGATTGAACTTAAATTTCTTTATTTCTTTATTTCTATTCTGTATGTGTATGTTTTACCTGGAACTCCCTACCCTGTAATGTTGCACATTCACCCAACTTGGATATATTCAAATCGAACTTGGACAACTTCATGTCGACCAATCCAAACCTTGAACCTATATATTCTACACCTTAAAAGCTTTGAAATTTGAAACCATCCATCGAAGTAAACTATACATCTTGACCCCATGGGTTTACATGTGCCATCCAACTCATTGAAAGCAGTTTCTGCCCTATGGATTTTACCTGATTTCTGAAATGCTCAGTAAGCAAACAAATCCCATTGTTACTACTGATGTTATTCGTAATTCCCATATTATTATGTAGTTCTTGTAAAGTTGTATGCTTTTTGGACCATTAAATTGAATTCAATTGAAATCAAGGCGATGGGGCATAGTGTTTGAGGTCCACCAATCCATCCAAAGGGTCGTAATTAAAATCTTTACAACGCTTGTGTCTTTCGGGCTAAATCTGATTACCCCGAACTATTCACCATAACCAGGCGTAAAATGGTTACCAAAAATGCTAAACTTGTGTGTCACTGTTGAATAGGATCCATGCAAAGAACCGCAATGTTGTGTGTAAGTGAGAGGGCTGTGAGCACCACAATACATTGGTCTTTTATGAGCGCCTTGATCGCTTGGCCAGGAATCACTTTGTGATTCTGCATTTGAACATTGTGGTTTTTTTGTAAGAACCCTATTACACGGTGGCATACAAGTATAACATTGTTTACCACTGTACCACTGTTTCCAAGTTCACTGAACCTGGACAGCGTGTCGAATTGGGCGGTCATGAATGACATGTCATTCAACATACAGAAATGTAAGATGCTCCGTCTTGACAGGAATCTTCTTCGGACATATCGATTGGGAACTGAAAACCTAGCATGGAGCTCGTTAGAAAAAGATCTTGGAGTGTGGATTAGCGGGAACCTGAAGAGCACAGCGCACTGCCAGAACATATATCGACGGGCAAACAGATTGTTAGGTATCCTCCGAAGAATATTTGGAAGATTCTTTCTGGTAACGTTACCAAGGATAATGAATGTCTACCTTCGCCCTACGATGGAGTATGCGGTAGAGGTCTTGGCTCCTTGGCTGCGAAAAGACATTGCTCTCTTCGATAAAATCTATCATAGAGCAACAAAGTTAGTGATGGGTCTTCGCAATGTTCCGTGCACTGAAAGATTGAGCGATGGGTCTGGGTCTATGTGACTTTATCCAAAGGAGGATACGGCGCGATATTATTCTGACCTATAGAATTGTGTCTACAAAAGAACATTCACTAAAACACTTGAAGCGTGTGACAATAATGCGACATGTGGAAATACCTTATCCTTTTACGTCCCAAGTTACCGTATTGATTTTTGGCGCCACTTTTCGCCGTACATGCTATATTTCTTTGGAATTCTCTACCCCAACCTGTGGTGTACTCTCATTGCCAGGCGGCGTTTAAAGCGAAATTGGACTTACATATGCAAAAGAATAAAATTCGTGAGCCTTACATTTGATATTCACTATTGCTTTTATACAATTGTATTTTCATTTTTTTATTCATACCGTAATCCTGAGGTGCTTTATCGTATTAACCTTGTAAAGTATTAACTTTTTTGACCATAAATCTTTGAATCCTTGAATTCTTGATCCGACTGTCTCCACCTGATGACGGCAAACAGCCATATAAGACCAGAATTAAGTACCCTACCCAATATCAATCATAAGACCATCACAAGGAATAAAATTATGAAGGAAAGACGACGATGCAAACTAACATTCAATCATTCATCAACCGTCTATGTTGATTTATTGTTAATTTCAGCGAGTTTTAACCTAATCCGAAACCTATCTTTAACTGCAGCCGCAGGTAAAGGCGAGGCGGTTCGTGAATAGACCCAAATCGCGGTAAGAGAAAAATAGCAATGAAAAAAGGATCATTAATGTAGCGGTTTAACCTCATCTGCATGTGTGTGGGACCATGCAGAAGGAGGAAGATGATTATTTGTTTGAACAAATTTTCAGCAAATAATATTAATGTATCCCCACGAATTCGTAGAATACAATGAACGAACAGAAGATAAACTTTATAGTTTTATGGAAAAATTTAGATTGCCACTCAAATTTTCCAATCTGAAACAGCTTAAGGTTTCGTCTACTAGCAACATCAAGTGTTTTGATGGTAATTGACGAAATTATAGCTTAGTACTAGTAGGGTGAACATGCTCTGTAGACCAGCTTTTGAAAGCACATCAGCATTGATCACTTTGTCCATCCAGGATATTTTACAATCGTGCTTCTTTTGCATTCATTTGAATTTTCTCCAACTGGCGCAGCAAAAATTTCATGTCTGAAAGTATAAAAAGTTCATGGCATTTAAAGCGGGCGGGGCGTAGAATGTTCTTGATTTACATAGAAACATGTTAAAAACTTCGACAACAAACGGGTTACTTGATGATGAAAATTGTGTGGAAAAATTAAACTGAACTGAACATGTGTGTCGTACCAGCCTCAACCAACAGTGGCTTACAAGCGCAACTTGTTCACCTTTCCTTCAATGTTTCAAGCGCATGCGGATCCTGATCCTACTGTTCGTACCTGATGAGTGCAAACAGCACGAAATCGGTCGTGGGGTGTGTTGTGACGGAAAAGCATGCAGATGAATATTTTATTTCATGGTTATGGGTTTAAGCCCATTGAACATGTGTTTCGACACATGCTTTGAACAGGTTGGTCGTACCAGCCTTATCCAACAGTGGCATACAAGCGCTCCTTGTTCACCTTTCCTCCAATGTTTCAAGCGCATGTGGATCCTGATCCTACTGTTCGTACCTGATGAGTGCAAACAGCTCGAAACCGGTCGTGGGTTGTGTGTAATGAAGATGTATGCAAACGAGCTTTTATTATTCATAGTCATGGGTTTAAACCCTATCTACGTGTTTTTGTAAATTTGATTGAACGGGTTGTTCGTGTCAATCTTATCCGACAGTAGCTTAGAAGCGCAACTTGTTCATAGCAGAGTGCCATTCATGCATGTCTTCGTATGTATAAGTGTAAGCTTAGTGATTATAGTAGCTTCCCCATGCACTGGAGAGAAAAGATTACGTATTCTAACTTCCTATTTCCTCGGCTAATCACGGTCTGACTATTATTCTGTGTTAGCACTTTTAAATTTTAAACTGTATAGGGTTTTTACCCAGTCGGGAAAACACATCTAATGAACACTGAAGCATCATGATATTAAAGACCCTGCAAACTGAACTTTCGCTTAATCACATCACAACGATTGATGCAGTTCACTGTCACTGATAGACCTGACCAAATTAGTAGCGACTTTCGGGGAATAGTAGGTTGAATCACTTTATACAATAATAGGTGCTTAATATGTTGAAAGATGTTTGGGACCGATAACAGAGTCATATTCATGAAAACAAAATTTGAAAAACATCGGTTAGAACAAAGTATTACGTTGCTCACCTCATCCGCATTCACACACCACAACCTGTTGGAATAGTGTTTTGGGTAATGTTTCACTTCGGACACAAAAGCTTCGCCAGACCAAAAGTATTAGTCAGAACGGGAAACGCCATTAAGTAGCACTTATGTCACCTCCTCTAACTGGTCGTATCACTAAACAGCCTATTGAAATCCCAGGGTGTCACGTCATGCAGAGAAAGACAAGATTAATCAACCTATTTACCTAGCACAGCGCGAAATCGGTCAATGACAAACGGCACTGAGGTTCACACACATGAATGTGTAAACGTGTGACGATTATGCATAAATTATGCAGAATTTTACCTTAATATTTGTCCGTCATGGCGGCGAGTACCATCTTGTGGAGACTTCAGCCCAGTCTATCTTGTTAACCGCTTGTGTTCCAGCCTAAGTGTTTCAACTGCTCAAATCAACGCTTAAACCTCCATAATGCTTTTATAGCATTCGGTTTTCCGTAGGCGGAAAGATCGTGTACAAAACCTTTTGTATTGCGATAACCTTCAACAATTATATTCAACCATCAGCAAATCATTCTGAAGCACACTTTCCCTGCGCAAAATTTAAGGCATTCAGAACCACCGAATTTGGTAAATGCTATCTAAATGCCGTTCACCGGAACCATCTCTGTTAAGGATGAGACTTCTTTTCGAAGTGTTCCAACTTGTCAGATAGACAATGGCCTGTGTTTATTATTTATATAGGTCTTATATATTAAACGGCGTTCAGGAAGTTATGTTGGTTCATTTTTATCTTGCGTTAGATGTTGCGGGAGTATTTTATCCCAAAGGTATTTTTATTTAACTGACATGATGTACACTTCCGATAAACGGATACCACATTCTTCATCGCATTGCACAACGGTGCTCACATCCTTTACAACGGCACTTCATTACCGAGTTGTGGGCGTTTGCTGTTATCAGCTCAAATCACTAACGATTAGGTTCAGTAATCCTTGAAAACGCAAAATACTGCTAAACAAGGTTAGAATTGTTAAGCTACGGTTAAGTAGCATATTTGCTGAGATGTTAAACATGAATTCTATGAAGACGTCGTCGTGTTGAATTGTTCAGTGACTCTTTGGCATAGCGCACATACGAGATAGTGGAATAATAAATTTTGCACTTTATTTGATTCAAGGATGCAAGGATTTATGGTAAAATGTTAATACTTCACAACGCCACAGGATTACGGTATGAATGAAAATGTGAAAAATATAATCGTATAAAAGAAATAGAGGATATCAAATGTAAGGCTCACGATTGATGTTCATTTGAATGTGTAAGTCCAATTGCGCTTTAAACATCGCCAGGCAAGAAGAGTCCTTCAGATGCTGGGGTAGGGAATTCCAAATAAATGTAGTACGGCAAAAATGGCGCCGACAATTAATACGGGAACTTGGGAGTGATAAGGTATGCCCGCGTGTCACTTTCTCATCACATATTTCAAGCAAGTGTTTTATTAGATGTCCTTCAGGTAGACACAATTATATAGGTCAGCATAATATCGTGATGTTTCCTCCTCTAGGTAAATCCACATAGACCCAGACGACGCAATCTTTTGGAGCATGGAGACCTATCACTAAGTTTGTTGCTCTGTGATAGATTTTATCAAAGAGAGCAATATATTTTCGCAGCCAAGGAGCCTGGAACTCTACTGCATACTCCATCGTAGGGCGTAGGTAGACGTTCATAATTCTTTGGTAAATGTACCAGTGAGAACCTTCCAAATATTCTTCGACAGATACCTAACAGTCTGTTTGCCCGTCGATATATATTCTGGCTGTGCATCGTGCTCTTCAGGTTTCCATTAATCTTTACTACAAGATCTTTTTCCAACGAGCTCCATGTCAACTTTTCAATTCTCAATCGATATGTCTGAGAAACATTCTTTCCAAGGTGGAGCATCTTAATTTTACGTATGTTGAATGTCATAACATTCATGGCCGCCCAATTCGACAGGTTGTCCAAATCACCTTGCAGTTTCTTACAGTCATCCGCAGAACTGATTTGCGTCTAAATTTTAATATCAGCCGCGAACAAGACCATCTTGGATGATATGAGAGGGGGCAAATAGTTTATGTGGGCCTAGCGCAGATTTTTGTAAGACTCCGCTGGTGGTTTCGAACATTTGGGATAGCACTCCGTTTACTCTAAAGTAATTTGTATCGATCTGTCAGGAAGTCGCACAACAATGCCAGGAGTGGTTCACATATTCCTAAATGTTTCCGTTTTTGAAGAAGCAAATGGTGATTGACTTTTTAAATTTCTAAGTAAAATACGTTGATGCATGAACATCTATCCAAATCCTTCGTCCAGTCGTGTAACGCTATGAGAAGATTCATTAGACAAGAGCGACGAGATCGAAATCCATGCAGCGCTGGCGAAAACAAATTACGCTATTCAAATTTTGCAACCATCCTTTACGAGACTATACGTTCCGTGACCTTACCAATAACAGGTAATAGTTTGACGGCACAATAATTTTCAGCGTCAGATCGGCAGCCGCTTTTAAAGATAAGTGCGATCACGCCAGGCTTCAAATCTTTCGGTACCCTTCGCTTAAGCAACGTTTATTTAAACAGACTGGAGAGCGGTTCACAAAGCTAACGATGACAGAACTTGAGCACATCCGGTATGATGCCATCCGCACTTAGAGATTTTCTTACATGTATTTTGAGGAATTGACTTGCGGCAATCTCTGGATTTATCAAAAATCCGCCCAATGTTTCGATTTGTGAGTCGACTGAATACTCACAACGTTCCACTAAATCCTTTGGCACGAACAATTAAGAGTAATAAATCACGAGCGCATTTGCCGTTTCCAACGCGGTCTCAGTGAGGTTTTCAGTGTTATGGACGGCAAAAATACCTGGTTTGTCTTTCGATTTCGTTTTCGCGTTCATGATTTTGTATGGTAACTTAGGGTTGCGTTCCATTTTTGACAGCATCATCAATTGGTGCGCTTCTTTATCCTCTAGAATAAGTGAAGTCACTTTTTACGTTACCTACAAAAATTTTGCCAAGAAGTAGAAGTATTGTTGGCTTTATGCTGCATCCACACTGCTCGCTTGAGCACTATCCACGTTTTTCTTCTGCTTGGGATCTTTTAAAAACGATCTACGAGTTCTCCTCAATCTTCAGTTTCAGAATATTTACTAGTTCGTTCAATTGCGAGACAGAGCTTATGTGGCTCGCCTGCCATTTCTGAATCTGCACGAGTGTTTTACTCAGGGCCAATTTATCTACCCGGCGAACCACCCCATTCAGAGCAAGCGATTGCTGAGTACTGCAGACAGTCGAATACAAGTAATGAATGGTCACTAAGACCCACCGGAACCTGGAATCCGATCGATTCGACAGATTGTTCTTCCGATGTTAACACCAAATCCAAGACAGAGCGGCGGTCAGAACCTCTCCTCCTGGTGTATTCGTGAACATGGTTGTATAAAGGGAGTTAATCTAGTATATCTCTAAATCGGTATTTTAGCATTTGTCAGAAGTGAACGTCTATGAGATAAAGGGTAGGCAGGTCCAAATCACCCATAATAAGTGTCGTTGCTTGTTGTGTGCGAGTCAAGCGCCGAAGCACTTGGATCAACCTTTCGTTGTACGATTCCGTAGATGAAGGGGACCGGTAGACCACGCCAATAATGCAAACTTCACCAGACATCAGCGTTAAAGAACACCAAATTGTATCCTCATGGGTGAATTCTGTATTGTCTATTGGATGGTACTGATGGAGATTATGATAATAAAGAACACCACCACCACCAATTCTCTATCGAGCGTTCCTTATCAAATTCCTATTGGGAATTGAATGGTGTGAGCATATCTCGAGCTACCCCGCTAATTTGTTCAAAAGGTTTTGCACATTTGCATATAAACTTTTTTTAAAGTTTTGTAGTGTTCAAATCGCAAGATGTTATCACCTTGCCGACTCGGTCAGAGTCGGAATGCTCAAGTTTTTTGGGAGCAATCGCATGCGATTCCGTTTGAACCGCATCAATAGGCTTTGGAGGGTTGGAACTATCAGTTTGTTTGCTTCCGTTTATTATCCTGGGCAAGCTCAACTTGACGTTATGTGGTGGGTTTCTTCTATTAACTTTCCATTCACATTTGATTTGGTTGTCAAAAAGGTTATGTTTAAAGTTGTCAGACCGCGATATCCTGAAAGCATCCACAAGTATGGCTTTTTTAATACGGATTGTTTCGGCTGGGTATTTCCACTGTTTGTGCTCGTTCTCAGACTTGTCATGAAAAGGTGGGGCATCCGCGTTTTCCGGAACGCCTAGAAATACAATAATTCTTGGATTATTTTCTTCTCGAGATTTCTTTGACGACCATGGTAAATCTGCATGGATACGACATGTAGACTCTGGAATACCTCTGAGAAGGTAAGCATTTAAGAGTACATTTTCCACGTCCTCCGCAGAATGCAGCGTTATTCGTAAAAGGGGGAGATCATGTTGGTGATGAGAATTCAGGTGGCGGTTCAGTCGAACTATTGATCAGGGAGTAACTGCGGCCAGTCTAATTTGACTACAAAGTTTATACCGCTCAACTAAGTCATGTTTTGCTTAGCTTCGAACGGCGTTTCCCGTAACTCGGCCACGTTGGTACATATGACCCGTAGATTATGTTTTATAATTTAAGTCGGTCTTTTTGGCCATTGTTATGCTGAGCCCGTTCTCGTTTACGTTGAATTGAGAAGCCATTGATCCCCCCGAACATTTACCCGTTTTATTCACCATCTACACGGTTATCTGGGCAAATATGGGCCAGTTTGAGGATGATGGACTTTCTGTCAGCTCTTTGGCAGTAGCCTCTATGTCTGGCAAGAATGTTAACTTTATGACGTTCATTATCAGTTCATTAAGTTTCTGTATACTGCATTCCAGTCCATTAAGACACGTCTCAATTTCATTCTCAGGAGTTTTCGCCTCCGAGGATGTCACTGTTGGTTTGGCCTTGTAAACTTGGCAAACGTAACAAACACAGGAACAAATATCTCTATTAGTAATCGCTACCAAATCCGAGGTCAGCGATTTGTCTCATTTTGCATGCATATTTGACAAACAAGCGTAACACGTGACTGACCTCACCTCACCCCGTTTTGGCAAACCGTACACATGCAGTCCGGTGCGCTTTGTTTTCTTTTCGGGGTCATCCGATCAGGGTTGTGAACAGCACTGTTCAGTAATGTAATTGAACATTTTCGTGATTGATCGGGTAATCATAAACATGAAAAAAGAAAGTTTGTAATGAATCGGTGAGAGTAGTTTACTGGTAACGTTTCGGTTCTAACTCAGAAACTTTGTCAGACCAAGGGTGTCAGTACGAACAGAGATCAAGTTTAAATTTCGTTCACCTGACCAATCCTAAGCTGGTTAAGAACTACACAGCCCATGGTGGGTTCTGTACATATTAAGATAGACAGGCGCGATCAATATCAACTGACGCACCACCACCCCTACTTGCCGTATAATCCCTCAATTGTTTTGGTTTTGACAGGTGTGAATGACATCTGCTGATCGATTAGCTCGATTGAGTACTCGGTACGCACACTAGGGGTCACGCACGTTAATGTTTATCCGCTGCAGAACCGGACGCCAGATTGTGGAAATATCATCCACCTTAATGACTGCATTCTTACCGGCCTTTGTTATCTCAACCGCCACAGCATGAAGTCGTTCAATGTACGGTTTTATTCCCCGCCCTATCACTGTTCAGTGTTGTGTGCACAAATCAGTGGTTCTGTCGAGCGATCATGATGAATTCGTGAGCGACGTACCTATTCATTTTTGGGTGACAATTTAATTCGCGGGAAATCTACTGATATTTTTTCAGTTGCATGCTTTCCATCATACATCACACGTCTGGTTTCGTACTATTTGCAATAATCAGGTAACGATAGTACGATCTAGATCCGCAAAACTTGAAACCGTGTAAAAATTGTAAACAAGAAAATCGGACAACCAGTACGAAACCGGTCTTGGGTGTGTGTTTGTGTGATGATGAAAATTAATGCAAATACGGAGTTTTGCGTGATGCTCATGAGTTTAACTGCATCCGCTTGTGTTTGCGCACATGTGATTACACAAGTGGGGCATATCAATTTTATCCAACAATGGCATACACGCTCAAATCCTGTTTTTCATTTTCTCATCGTTTTAGGCATGCGGATATTTATCATACTGATAATTTCGTTTCACATATGCCGTTTGTTACAAATTATTCTTTAGTTTACATATTAATGAAATTCATTCAAATGAGATCCGACTATTGCGCATACTTTTGGCATTTCAAATTTAAAAATCAACAGCATTACTGTTTTCGCGTAATGGAAGTTAGGCCAAGGGGAATTGAATTGTTGCGCAACCGCCTTGTATGGGGATTTATCGATCTTGTGCGCTATCAAACTTGATAGGAAACAGGTGTCCAACCACTTATAGCAGCACCGAACAAATGAACCAATGGAATGGTTTCAATGTGAACGTTTTATTCTCCATGCCTCGATTTGGGTCCAGATATTACCTGAATGGTAACAGGAATTCGTAACATCTGACATTTGATTCAGCGGGATTGATGATTTTTAATTCAAGACTCAAAGAAATTCAAGGTTTTTAATGGTCTAAAGAGCAACAAGCTTAATAACAGCCGTAGAAGGGTAAAAATTGAAATGTAAGTGTATAAACAAGATAAGGAATTAGATAAAGCAGTATATAAATGCTCGGGAAACGAATAATTCAATAAAAATTCGTCTAATTTCGTTTTAAATTCATGCAAGCTAGTGGAGTGAGCAACGGCAGAAGTTAAACTGTTCCAAGTAAAACAGACAAGGACAGAATAAAAATACCTTCTAAAGTTCAGGCGGGGATGGGGTACCATCAGCACATATTAATAGGCCCTATAATTTCTCGTATCCCTTCGCGTGAATAAATCATCTAAGAGGTGGTTCGGGGTATGGAATGCTTTGTAAAGTAAGATAAGGTCCACTCTGATTCGTCGATAGGGAAAGTTGAACAGATTCCGTTGAGATATCCTTTCTTTATACGGCTTGTTTCGGATGCTGAGAACTAGTTTTGTTGAGCTGTGAAAGATTCGCTGCATAAGTTCTACATCTTTCTTGAGCCACGGAGGCCAAGGCTGGTCTCGAGTATGTGTTCATAATCCTTGGGAATATCTTGGGCGAAAATTTCCCAAATACCCGTTTGAGTAGATTGAGGACACGCGCTGAATGCCGAAATTTCCCCTGGTGGTTGACTCCGTAACTATTTTAGACATATCCACAACATAGTGGATGTTTCAAACAATAGTTTTCCTTCCATTTGGGGACTGCTCTAATGAATTATCGAGATACATCTACATGAAAACTGGTTTTAAGACACCAGGTAAAAGTAGTTCCGACTATCATAAAGTTCGCTCCAGGAGCTCAAATTTGCCGTCAGAGGATACATGATACGCGCGCAATTTGGAGTGTATCTCACAATGCGCTGATGCTATCACTAAATTGGAACTCTGAAGCGGTGCAGGTGAGATGGACAAGTGGCTTTGACTAAACATTAAACGCACCCTACTCCAAAAGATCTTCTTTATATTGAGTTTAAATCACGAAGTCGACCACTGTGCAGACCGCACTTGCAATACGAAGACGCTTGCAAAAGAGATATGAAAGTTTTGGCATTCACCCCGCGATTTGCAAAAATCTTGCTTTGACCGCTCATTTTAGATGTATTGTGTAAAGTATCGACTGCAGACTAGAGAGGGACAGATACACCTCTTGGCTGCTGAAGACAGATCACGTCGCCGGCGTGCAACAGACGCTCAACGACCGAGTTCTGCAAATCGTTGCGATTGCTGCGGGAGAGATAGTTACTCCTGAATCGGACTGTCTAATCATTCGAAAAGCTGTGTATCATGGAAAATTTTTGTGATTTTGATGTACATCGACCGAAGTAGACCAACGATAACAACAACAACATATCCAAAAGGGTACTAAGAATGGTCACTCGATCGTTCTTAAACAACATTTATTAAAATTATTGTTCCTCACTTTTGTAAATGGGATATATTTGTCCAATATATTGTGGAGCTCACATACCCCGCACTTACACACCACGACCGGCTTCTGACTGTTTGCCGTCAGTAAGATCAGGTTCAGTGAGTGTGATATAGACCACAATGCTCTGACTGACTATCGAAGCGATATTGTCGTTTGAAAGTTTAGAAAATCTTAGATATAACTCTTTAAATTTCTTTCAAGTGCTCTGATTAATTGTACAAAAGATTTGTTTACATCGAAAGGCGTATACGCCGTTCGGTAAGGTTAGGTATTGGTCAATTTGAGAAACTTTTTCCGATAACACGACCGCGAATGTCTCATTGTAGATATTTTTGTAGATCTGCCACTGATTAGTAGTCATAAAATGAAAATATATCAAAAAACCCTCATAACAGCAACGCACATTTGATTAATTCCGTCTTAGATTATACACGACAGATGTTAATGGCTTCTTTGCAACGGTTCTAACATGTTGCACCTCTTAAATATAACATTCTGGAGAAATATTCAAAATTACTTAACCAGAATCGACTAGTCTAGTTTGAAGACTCACACTGATGTTAAACTTAAATATAGGCACAGCTCGATGCTGATGCTTCCTGTTTACATGGTTTCGACCAAAGTTGTTAGTATTTCGTAACTCCCTATTATTCGCATTAATTCTTCAGATTGCAGTTGAACAAGCATAGTATAGGTTTTAAGTAAAATTTTGGTGCTTTTACGTGAATATTTCATCAGGGATGCTACACAAAGAGACGTTAAACATGTTTTTCTGATTATGTTTAGCATACTATACAAAAATTTGCCACCAAGTTTGAATAATAACGTCCAGGATTGTAGATAATTTAATTTCATGAACTCCTGTGAGACTTGTTATGCTCGATTTGAGCGCTTTAGAAATAATAATTTTAGGTTCAGTGAGCCGTGAAACAGCGTAAAGTTATTAAACGAAATCATTGTAAATAGGGTTCGTACAACAAACCACGGTGTAAAATTACAGAATCACAGCGTGGTTGGTATTCAAACACTCAAGGGGTATAAAGGATAGACATAGTCTTGTGGGCACGCGCATCGCGTTGAAAATCCTCTACTAGTTTCACATATTTCACTCTCATTTAGTAGGGACAATGACTGGTTTCAAGGAGCCTGGGAAAATGGTAATCAACGATTTTCTTTGGAGACACTGATGAACAATTCTCTCGCAACAAACTATGGTTATCATAGGCAGAGTCAGAGAGTAAATGGGGTAAATTCAGTGGGACCTGTTAGAACACAGAAAAATCCTTCGTCGTTGAGAACGTTGAATAAGCTGATTTTCTCTCAATTGTAACCACGGTAGGATATCATATAGGTATTCTTTTCTAAAAGGCGTATTTGGACAAGTTACCACCACATATTACATTTGATTTAGAAAGGAAAAACGTTGTTATTGTAACTGCTAGTATGGTCGGATTTATGACAAATATTACTTGAAATATAATTGTGAGGAACCAGAAGAAGCATATCTTCTATCACTTATACAAGCATTTTTTGACATTTACTAAATCGATACAATACACGTATATTCACCGAGGGCCCCTCAGGCTATCCTGTTAGATATGGTTAAAAGATTTCCACTCCCTAATTCCTAATTACCTTTTCGGATATTTCAAAGGTTTTGTTACTTATAAATAGTCACAAAATTGTGTTAAACACGTGTTGGAAACCAAAATCCATATTTGCAAGGTAATGCTATTTCCGTGATAGAAGTGCATGCAAATATCGGATCAGATTTTCCTAAAGATAAGAAGTTGACCCCATAAACATGAATGCACAGGTTTGTCATGCCAGACTTATCCAACTCTGGCTTCAAATTTGTAATTGTTTATGCAACGAACCACGATGTTCAAATACAAAATCACACAGGGATTCCTGGTCAAGCGCTCGAGGCGCTGATGGATGAACAAAGTAATGTATTGCTCACATCCCCCGCCCTTTCACACCACAACGAATAGCCAGAGACACGACCTAGAATAATTGTTCAACATCTGTACAAAGATGGGCTCGGAAACCATCAGGCCGATAGCAGTTACACGTTAGATTCGTCAAAATAACACTAAACCGTGGGAACGATATTGAAATGTCCTATTTAAATTCTTACTTGCTACGTAAGTTTCCTGAGTGTAATAATCGAATCTACGCTGTCATAACCTGGTGTGAAAGTAAAGGATGAATCAATATTCGTAAGAAGAGCAACGAACGCAGTATAATCATTCTAGGCGTTCCAGAGGCTGCCAATACGGCGGAGGCTGTTGAACAACAACACGACTAACAATAGTGGCTTTACAGCGCAGAAACGAAAGGAGCGCTGGAGTGGGTTGTTGCGAGTACCTTCAGGATATCCCGGGCATCCAACAAATCCTGAAGCTCCAAGTGGTATGACAGACTTCGTCAGTCATACTTGGCGACTACACGGGGAAATAATTCCCAATGACGTCCGAATAAGCACATTAAAGGCAGCCTCAGAAACACAAGCTTAAGCACGGCCGTGCAAAGATACTGAAAACTCATTATCAGAAGACGTTTCAAAAAACGCAAAGGTCAGGTTCTCAGGGCATCGGACCGGTAGACACCATCCTCATATCATCGCTACATAGCAAAATCAGTAATAACTGTTTATACACAAATGCGTAATGTTCGTAGAACGAAATACTGTGTTGCCCACAGTTTACTGAAATCCCTTAGTGCTTCCTTCTCACACACACACACACACCTGGTAAACAAATTACCCAATCAAATTTTCGATCGAAATTGCCTCTCTCCATATCACAATAAAATTACTTTTACTCCTCCTTCGATGCACATGGACGCAAACATTAATGTAACGATTTGTTTAACTTTCATACATATATCCTACGGTATTGTACATCTATTTGCTTTTTCGCCATAAATCTTGAAACTGGAATCTGCTGCCCTTCGAATTCGTGTGCAGCCCCAGGAGGGCATCTAATTAAGTCAAACTCATCAGAAGGGTCGATTAATTTGGCCTTCGTGAAGCACTCAAGATGCTGGACGAGAGGCATCTCGATATGAGGAATGAAGAACCTCACTGTTTCTGCCTTTTAAATGAAAATTGACAAAAATTCAGCGTATACGCTAAAATGAAAAGCTAGAACATTTTGTTTCAAACTTCGCAGCCGCACTCGTAAGTGGATAGCCATACGGAATTCGGCATGGGCTACACATAGGATCAATCAAACAGACTTATCTTGGGAACATTTTTGAAATGTCCGAAACAAAACGACGTCCTTAATTCTCGAAGACAGGCAATATCACCGGTGTTTTTATTGAAACAGATTACTGCCGTAAAAAGTTTCCTCATTAAACGGAATGATATTCAAATAAACGTTACGATCTTTTATGTTGAATAGTACTATGTTGACTCCAATTTATTGAAATACCTTAGTGATTCGTTCTTAAACAAATACTTGGAAAAAATTACACAAAAACATATTCCCGGTAGAAATTTCCTCTGTCCATGTCACAATTGGAATTACCTTGCTACTCCTTTATTAGCGCACTAATATAGGAAGTGTACTGCTCACCGGATCATATTAAAGCGCACACTGCGACACTGACCATTCACTGGTTTGTGCAAAACTATAGTTTCCCCAGACGAGATTTCACCGCACCAAATTATATGCTAAGTCAAGGATAGACGTCAATCGTATGTGCGAACCTAATCTGGCTGCGCGATTTGCAAAAGACTTCACTGACGATTTCAATAAGACAATCCCACTCGAATCTACTTTAGAAAACTAAAAAGCTGCATAGGCCAAGTCACACGTTCCACTTTCGGTCGAAAGATAGCTCGAACGAGCGTCTGGTTCGAAGCAAAAGCTACTGAGATGACTGCTTTGTTGGATGAGAAACGGTCAGCATTATTCAAGTTCAAAGTATACCAAAAGATAAAAACACACGACTTCTAAGAGTAGCTAGAAATAAGGTCCCACATAGTGCAAGACGATGTGCAAATAACTATTGGACTGAAATTAGCCACAGTATCCAAAAAGCGGCGTATACTGGAAATTTTCACTATATGTATGTTGGGATCAAGAGAGCCATTGCTCCAAACAAACTTAAAACGGCTCCCATTAAGTCTGTATAAGGTAACCCGATTGTCGACAAAACTCAGCAGATAAAAAGATGGGTAGAGCACCTCCTCTCTCTCTACTCTATAGACAGTACGGTTTTACACCTTGTAATTGGAAATGTTGAGCGGTTGCCAATCGTTGAACCTCTAGATACTCCATCTAATCTTGACGAGCTTAATTGGGTTATCGACCGCTTAGCGCACGAGAAGACCCCTGGTGGCGACGGAATTCTACCTGATCTCATCAAATGCAGTAGAACAGCATTATTACAGCCTCCTCTTCGGCGCTGGCAGGAGGTATGTGTCCCACCAGAGATGCGAGACACGAAGACTGCCACGTTACTTGAGCATAAGGGTGAAAGAGGCGACTGTAACAATTACAGAGGAATCTCCCTTCTGAATGATATGTAGACAAATTTTGCTAGTCTTACAAATTCGGTTACAAATTTTAGCTGATAGGATTTACTATGAATCTAATTGTGGCTTCCGCAAGAGAAGATCAACCGTAGGCCTGATCTTCTCCCTGAGACAACTTCAAGAAGAGTGTGGGGAACAGCGTATGCTATTATACGTTGTTTTATAGATCAAACTAAGTCAATCAACTACACCAGCAAGAAGGGTCTTTTCAAAATGCTTGATCTCATAATCTGCCTTACAAGACTGCTCACTCGTTATTTCTTTCCACTCAGTCCATTTTATGGGTTTCAGTTCAGAAGTCTTAGAAATTCACCGAGGAGTCAAACAAGAGTGTGTTCTAGCTCTCGCACTGTTCGGCATTTTCTTTGCTCTGCTTCTAAAGTGCGCTTTTATGACAAAAATGTTATTTATCTACGACCGTGAAGTAATGGCAAACTTTTTAACCCGAACCGTTTGAAAACGTGAACCAAGGTATTTGATGTGTTAATCCACAGCATCCTGTTTACCGATGATGTGGCCATTATCGCTCACTCCCATGAACAACTCAAGTCGATAATTGACTGTTTTATTCGTCGTCATGCAAATAATTTGATTTAAAAATCACCATAAGCAAGATTAAAGCCCTTGGTCAAGGGATGGAATCACCTCCCATCATCATTGGTGAAAAGTGTCAACAGGAACAGGTACATCATTTAACATTTCTTAGTTTAAGCATTACGGATAGCCTCCCGCTAGACATGGAGATTAATAAACGGATTGGCAGAGCAGCTGCCTTCTTGTTCTTATTAAACTCTTGTGCTTAAAGCAACTGCACGTTGAATGTAAAGACAAAATGATGGTGCGTTCTAAATGATTTAGTGTACGCCAGTGAAACCTGGACCATCCACGAAGGACACGAATAGAAGCTGAATGCCTTCCATGTACGAATCGTCCGTCGTATCTTGAACGTATCGTGGATGGGTAAAGTAAAGAACGCTGAAATGTTTTCAAAAGCTAGTCTACAGAACATGTTCATCCTACTACGACAGCGCCGCATTGTTTGATGAACGAGGAGAACGAGAATCGAGATGGGAAGATTAATCGACATCAACTGTCAAAAAATCTAGATTATCCACGCCTTTTGGTGAGAATCCACATTCAGTTAGCTACTTCATAGATAGTTCTAGATCAAGTGAACGAAAGTGTTACTCCTCTATTTCACCGTTGACTACATACTTAACTCCATCGAAACGAAAGGACATGAACTTCCCACGCACCGCTTTCCACTATTTTCGTGTACGGCCATCCAAAAGTACAAATCTACTGATTAAATTCTTTTTGTGGTGTCGTATGCGTTGACAAGCTTCTGGAATGTTTGTTGCCAATATTGTTAAGGTTATTTGCTTGTTTAGGAGCAAAAGGAATAAGCAAATAACGAATGGCCATAACTTACAATGTAAAAGTCCCTATTTGTTATGCATTTGGAAAAATCCGAGGCTGAATTCCTCTTTTCCGGTTTCAGATCTACTCTTAGGTGCCGCTCAAATGAGTTAAGAACCGGGATAAATATAAACTAACAAATGTGAGTGTGACCTATAAGTTAGAAGACAATTCGAGTTCTCTTAGACCCTTGGTTCCATTATTCTTGAAAGCACTGACATGGAAAAGGGCTTGGGTGTGTGGGTGAGCAGCACGTTGAAAAGACGTCAAGAGTACTACTTCTGCAAAAACGCGTGTTCGGAAGTTTCACGAAGCAGACCGTTCATCGAATAATTAATACGTACTTGAGGCCAACCACGGTTAAGGCTTGGTCATCCAGGCTACAAAAGGACATCAGCCTCTTGCAGAGAATATATCATCGGACCACCAAGCTCGTACGTGGTTTAAAGCATAAACAATACGAAGATAGGATTACAAGCCTCATCTCGTCGACTCACGCTACCGCCGTCTTAGAGGTGACTTGATTCTTATGTTCAACATACTGCATACCCCAACCATCCACTGAATAAACTATTCACACGACTGCCACCCAGAAAAAACCAGAGTCATGACTATACAGTACTTATTCCCGACTCGAGACTGAACTGTCGAAGGTATTTTAATTCTGTATGTGTATGTTTTACCTGGAACTCCCTACCCCGTAACGTTGAACATTCACCCAACTTGGATATATTCAAATCGAAATTGGACAACTTCATGTCGACCAATCCAAACATTGAACCTATATATTCTGCACCATAAAAGCTTTAAACCCATGCATCGAAGTAAACTATGCATCTTTACCCCATCCAACCGGTTTAAAACAATTTCTGCCCTATGTATTTTTACGTGATTCGTCAACTGACCAGTAAGCAAACAAATCCCGTTTTTACTAACTATGTTATTCGTATTTCCCATATTATTCTGTGGTTTTTGTAAAGCGATGTGCTTTTTAGATCTTTGAATTGAATTGAATGTTTCACCCCGAATGCAGCTCAAAAGTAATATTTAAATGTTTACAACGTTTCCCGGAACTACATACGAAATCATGTTTCTTGAATGTGAATGTCTGAGGTTTCACTAGAAGACCCTCGCCTGCCGAGTTCACATATTTGAACAGCAAATAATCAAGCATCGAATGAAAGCAAGTTTTACGTAATACAAATATCGCAATGAATATACAATGCTCGTGCCGCTTATCTCTGAAAATTCTGTGGCCAAATCGTTTCGTGTGATATTTCGTGTTAACTGTTGTGATTCATTTTTCGAAAATTCGTGAATTTGTTTTCCGTGTTGAACATGATTGCGTCCATGCTGTTCGGTTTGTTTCGGAACCCTTTGGCAAACGGATTATTGTCGATTTTCACTCGGATCACATCCGGATTCTGATATGCGGTGACCGTGTGGAATTGTGTCCCAGGAATGATGTACGAACCGATCAGTTCCAGACTCGTGTCGCAGCTATCTTGAGAGATGTGCGGGTAACAAACCTGGGGGCTATTTGAATCTCTACTCCGTACAAGACGAAGTACAGTATACCTTGGAATGTATTGACGCATGCTATAGACGTGCAGCTGAAATATATTGGAAATGATATATGAGAGGTTGGCTAATCCATATATATATTGGCGGACGATCGGAAAAGCAGAAGGTTGGATGGCGTTAATAAACGAAAAATGTATCGTTTCTAATCTCAGAACGATTGAAAATTATTTACTATTCAATATTAGATTATTTAGCGGGTATTGTAAGTTGAATCATATTTATTTTATTGCTCATTTGATAAAAAACAAATTTAGCGAAAGTCAATTCTTTCAGATTACGTGGCGGCTCATTATCATCATGTGTGTGGTTCATTACGTAAGTAGCCAATCATTTGAGCCGAAGCAACTTAAAAAAATTATCCTTTCATAAACATTGTATAATTTAGACTACTCACGAGTAATAAGTTTTGTTTTGAAACATTTAAATTTTTCTTAAACGTAAATCAATAATTTCAATAAACAAAAGATTGGCAGCGTGTGATTAAACATGTTGCACTCGCTTTTTTACTTTGTGGTTTTACATTTATCCAGTCCTGTGGACTCTGCACATAGCAATGTGCGATCCAGAACAACGCCGCCGTTTATAATGATTCACTACTGACTCAGACTGAAAACGTATCACTCATATATACTAGATGTAGCAAATTTGTTTCACGTGGAACATCATGCCCGAATAAATTGTACGCTCGTAATCAGTCAAGGTTTTCATTCAGAGCTCGATGAATACTTACTGAGACATGAAGTATGTGACCGTCCTTATTGATTCTTCAAAGTTTTTAAATATTTTTACTCGTTACCTTGTGGTTTCGTTAAGGTTATTGCTTTTTTAACTTAAAAATGTCCGAGTTATGAGTTACGAAATAGATTTTTCACAAAATGATGTGAGATTTTAATGAAAGTAAGAATATCATCTGTCCAAGCAGAATTTAATCTCATTGACTTGTCAACTCTTGCGTGAATTAATTTTGTTGTATTTTAAATGATGGGTAAAGTTTCCCGGAACCGGCTGAGGCTTATTGTGTGGCGGCAGATTGAGGCTAATTTGGTTCTATCAAAATCTGATTATTTCGTTGAAAATGAACATCGTAACTTACCATGCTGGCGCCACGCGCTTGCTTGTTATTCGTGATTTTCGCTCGACTGAAATTTACACCGAATTCCATCCAATAGGCTCCTGATTTCGGGGACTGTTCTTGCACATATACGTTCCCTTCTGCATTCAATAACCGAATATGTACATTAGTTAGCATCGAGTATATTTTCAATCAATTTTGTATAACTAATAAGCGAAATATGCGTTGCTCTTGCATGACTATACAAACACTAACATTTTAATGTTAACATAAATGTTCTTCTCTGTGTACATTGTTAAACCTTTAATTATATTCCCCTATACATTTTCCGCGCAAATAATAAATGAAAACTTCCACGTGAACTTCAATATAACTAACCAATGGTTTCCACAACCCGTTCGTTATCACCTTGAGAGTGGATTATCCATTGGCCACTTTGGTGTCGATACACATGTGGCTGAACTAAGACCATATCAAGGACGAATACGTACTCATCCCGTTTGTTCAAGCCAAGCACGTCGACCGACAAGGAGGGGAAGATGCGTCTGTAAAAACGAACGGATGAATATCCAAGTGAACATAATCTCAAGATTTGCAAGCAGATGCTTGTCCAACACACAGCTCTTGGCCAGAATGAAAAACGGATGATTATAGTTAGTAAGCTGTCTAATCAGCAATCCCTCTTATAACAATTATTTTGAACATCTGGTCATTTGTAGGGCAGAGTATGAGATATGAGCCACTTATCGTTAGAAAAAAATCTAATATCTATCTATCTATTTATCTATATATCTATCGATCCACTCATCCATTCATTCACCTATCTATCTATCTATCTATCTATCTATCTATCTATCTATCTATCTATCTATCTATCTATCTATCTATCTATCTATCTATCTATCTATCTATCTATCTAATCTATCTATCTATCTATCCATCTATCCATCTATCTATCAATCTATCTATCTATCTATCTATCTATCTATCTATCTATCTATCTATCTATCTATCTATCTATCTATCTATCTATCTATCTACTTATCTATCCGTCTGATCTTTGTCCGTGATGTTTTTCTGCATTTGAGATTAACCTACCGCCCAGTATTGGTCGTGATCATTTCGGCGCCATATTTGTTGAGTTCCGACCAGACATTCATATCCCTTAGTCGCAATTGGATGTCATGACTGCTGGGATCTACAAGCCTATCGCCATTGACGCAGACAGATTTGAATGATATCAAATTTCCACTCAGCCATTTTATTGCTCCTTGACATGGAATTCGTGGTATAGTTCTGACAAGCATCTTCATATCCAAACGCCAAGTTCTTCCCATCCGTTCATCACCAGAGAAACTTTCCGAATCGTTGTTGGACAGCAATTCAGCGTCCAGTGACCTTTTTAAACGTGTGTTAGATACCCCGTATGGATGAGGTTTACGGGAAGGTTGTCGTGTACGCATAATTTTGAGGGAGTCGGGTCTATCAGAGCAAATGTTGTTTGCTTCAAAAATTCTTTCGGAATGATGAGATCCGTGTGTGTAACAAGAGTTTCCAGATGTGCTTTGATTACAATAAGAGTTTCCACTGTTTGTGTGAAAAGATAAATCATTATTTGCTAAACGAATACCGCTGTTTATTCCACATGAACCTTCATATCCATTAACGTGCTTCTGATTATAATTGATACTTGTAAGTGACACATCATCTGGGCTGTGATACGTTCCCCATGGCATGGGTCGATGGATCGCCGAATTAGTGGTTTTCGTTTGACACAGTACGCAGCTACCAGACCAATGCCAAGATGGATTATAGCAGAAGTTTGAAGTCATTTGAGCGGTGTCGTCAGTTGAAGATGCATAAAACATGCCGTGTTGCTTCGTAAACAACTCAGTCGTGTTGAAATGTAGCTCGTTCGAGAATTTTCCGTTATCCGCAACATTTGCGTGATTTTCCGTTCCCCAGTGCATCACAGAAGGCGGAAAATGCTCTGTTGTTTGGCGAACAGCGTCGATTCCATCCATCTGTTTGGGGGAACTAGGTTGCAAGTATGGAACAGTTTCGTTCGAATTCACGTGGATCTGGGATTGGAGCACGGAATAGCCACTGGAACGACTATCAACGGAGATGGACTCATTCATGGTGACGGGGGAGATGAAATCGGTCAACAGGCTCAGACGATTCGGTGGTGAGGAATCTGTTGAGTTCAGATACGTATGCTCCGATTCATCTTGTTTATCCTGATAAGGATTCTGATTGATCAGTTGCAGTGGTATATTTGGATATAACGTATTGAGCACGGTACTCGCTTCATTCATAAATGGTTCGTTCAGTGTTTCCAAATAAGCAGTTTTTGAAATCATCTAAACAAAATTAAAATAAAATAATGGCAATTGGTGAAGTTGATCGTGTAACAAATTTTGTTAGATATTTTTAATGACGCGATTTAAGCAATAGGCACATAAAAGATGCTTCTGCCAATTTTATTAAAAACAGGACATTATATAATCTTAGGTTACAAGAATTAAGGGTTTGAAACCCCCTTGTGCAATTTGGGAAGGAATCCCAAACTCTTTTGCAATTTTAGGGTCATAAAACATAAGAACTGGCCAAATCAGGAGTGGTATGCCAAGTTATTGGGATAGGAACGCAACGTATCGGTCGATTATAAACGTTCTGAGCGCTAGACACGAAATCATTCCATGATCTTATCATTGAGAAATGTGATTCGAAATAATAATCATGTTTGGCCTTGCTATCTGATTTTTAATGTTTTAACAACTTTACCGCTGTTTCAAAGCGTGTAAAGCGTGGTCTGCAAGCTGGGGAGGAGAAGATACATCTCTTGGCTGCTGAACGCAGATCACGCCGCCGGCGTGAAACTGACGCCATACAACGGAGTTCTGACTATCGTTGCAAGCGCTGCGGGAGAGATTGTTCCTCCCGAATCGGACTGTTTAGTCATTTGAAAAGCTGTGGGACATGAAAAATATCATGCGCATGTGATGTAGATCCACGGTCGATATCGGCAAAGGAGGCCAACAACAACAAGAACAACACAAGGCTCACTGAAGCACAGTTATCATATTCCACCGGATGATAGCAACCATTGCGAAACCAATATTGGATTGTCTGTGTAGAGATTAAAAGCACCAAGAGCTGCTCAAGATTAACCAGAAACAAAACGTTACCGGATGAGACTAGTACACGGGTCTGAGCACGTAAAACTACTGTTCGCATGAACCATGATCACGTCAAAATAAACAACCGACAGGTCCCGAATGCCTGCAAATCCCGATTGCCAAAACTCTTTGGTGGCCACATGCCGCACTACGCTTACTCTGCCAATAAAGTAGGCGATATAAGTGTTTCCGCGTGGGAACCCTTAAATATTATCATAATAGTTTGCCTGGACAAAACGCAACTGAAATTCTTCTCGAAACAAACGATTCCACCTTAAAAACAAGTCCACCACACTTAATCAAACTTTAAATATGATTTTCTGCTAAGTTTGTTTAGGCAATTTCGACAGTCGCATATTGCTAGCGTCAACCTGGCATAAACAAGTGTGAATTAGTCGAACTTGCCACAATTATCTCAATCTTCGATCTGCTCTCAATAGGTCACATTCACTTGTGTGAAAGTCAATTAGTCTTGCGATGAACTCTAACACTTGACCCATCAAGGGCGGCTATTTGTCAAGTGGTCCTGATGATAAGATCCACTCGCACGACGAAATCACCGCGTCCTGATTGCGCAACACTTTTACCCCGGACTAATTGCCCACTCGTTCGCCGATGAAACGAACATTGAATGAGAGGGAGAATGCGACATTGAAAACGCCTGCTCTAACCATCAATTTGATCGTGTGTTTTCAGTGTTGCTATCGTTTTTATAACCAAAAAGGTGGGTCAGTAAAACAGGCACCACCTAGTGACCAATATTGCGACATGGGGACAAAGCGATCCACGTGGTCCACGTTTGGTTTCCATGTGGGCAGTAATTAGTGTTTCCATTGTCGACTGGGTTCGACAGCGGTTGAGAAACGGATCATGCGTTTGATCAAGTCTTCGTCTTACGCACATCCCCAGCTCTTACACTTCGTTCATGCTTAAGTGGGACTTAGTTATCTGAAGGCATCGTTGGTACCTTTTAGAAACGATGTAGTTCCAACGGAAATAACTGTACTGTGTTGATAACAATGAATAAGGATTCCGAAGTTACTGTTGTGCAGAACAAACGAAATTTGCGTTATCCTGATTTGAACAGAGTGTTGAATCCTTGGCCTTGATGTAGATAAATCAAATTTGGAGCTAATGTTGGTTTAGACATCTTTAGACGATTGATAGCCCATTGGATATGTAAAACGAACAAAACTATTCAAATGAAATGTTTTCAGAATGTTCACTCACTTTGCATTTAAAATCTGGTTTGGCGCAATTCCTTCGGAGAAAATGAGCCTCGCGACAGATAATTAATGTTACACATAGTTCAACATTGCGGTCACGAGAGTGGCACACCATATATTTGATGGCAGATCTACCAAACGATCACATCTATCAACGTAGTTTGTCTTTGCTTATCATTAGCTCTTACTTCAAGATTAAGTGGATCTAAGTTTAGAGTTCTGTGGCGTCGGTGTAAGCGGATATGAGTACAACAAAACCTCGCTAGGTTGACATTTAAAACTACGCGGTAACCCGATGACTTACTAGTAATTCAACAATGCCCGTCCTTTGTAAAACATCAGCTAAACACCGTTTATTTCTATTTTTTCGAACCAGATTGAAATTCAACTCGAAACGCTGTCGACTCACAAGTAAGAGAAACTTAGACTTGAACAAGGATTGAACTTCAACGAACAGTCGGAAGCTCAAGGAATCCTCTCGCATTAAAACAAATTCATGTTCATTTGTGAGTCATATTCGGTAAATTCGTGCGTAACATTATTATGCTATCAGCACGGGAATCTGTCGATCAACTCGCGTGGCTTCTGCTGCTAACCTGTTTCGTTTGTGAACTTTGATTTTGGAACTCTGAGGTCCCCTGTAAACAACAATGCCTTGCTAGTGTCCCGAAGGAACCATCAACTTAAAAGATATAGCCGAAACCGTCATACTAACGATATGGTCCATCTTCTCGCGACGGTGTCAGAGTAATATCACAATCGCGACAAACTTTAATAACAAAAATACTCTTCGCAAGCTACAAGTATTCTCTTTCTTTTCAAAGGACAGCAAACGTTGACTATTTCCCACTGAAAAATCTTATCTAAGTAAGCTAGTCATGTGTTTTCAGATCATGATAGGAATTGTTATTAGTGTGCAGATTCGATTTGTTTTAACAATTATCGTGTAGATTGCAGGCAGACGATTGTGGTCTACAAGAATGCAGATCACGTAGTGAAGTATGCGCGATAAACTAGATCAACCACGTTTTCCGTTGGATTATTAAAACAGCGGGAGAAAAATCTAGTCAATGTGTGTGAGTGTGTTTCAAATTCAGATAACCGGCATGGCCATGCAGCGATTTATTTTACAACTAAAGAAATTCATTCGAAATTATCAGTGACGTATTTGCTACTGATAATTGTTGAAAAAGTCTCGGGTAACACAATAAGCTACAGTAATGGATTACGCGTGGGATGAAATATAGTCATGTCGCCTAGACGTAGAGACATACACACAGCTATAGACATGTATGAAGGAAAACAATATAGACAGACTACACCGCGTACTTGCTTGAATCTCATGGTCGGTGTCAGTCAATTTATCATGGCATTACTTGTACAATACAGTAATCTGTTTATGTTAACCTCCTTCGGCCGATGTTGATCATGGATGTAGATCACAAGTGCATGATTTTTTTCATGTTCAACAGCTTTTCGAATGATTAAACATTCCGATTCGGGAGGAACATTATCTCCCGCAGCGCTTGCAACGATAGGCAGAACTCTGGCGTCAGTTGCTCGCCTGCGACGTGATCTGCGTTCAGCAGTTAAGAGCTGTATCTGCTCCTCGCCATTTTGCTGACGACGCTTTACAAAATGCTTCCAATGTGAGCGGTCAAGAGCAAGTTCTTTCCAGCTCGCTGAGTCAATGCGCGTATAGAGCCATTGAATTTAATCACAATGAAACTGTCTAAGTGAATGTCTGAACATCATCCAAGTTGGCTAAGTAAAATGATAGGTTGTTCTATGTTTGTGACTACTCATTCACACCAAGTCAGTTCACAAATGCTTAATTGCAATCAGTCAAACGGTGGATGGTAGCCCAGACCGTAAGGCCGTGAGTTAGAGTCCCACCCGAAGCGAAGGTTATGCACTGCTGATGAGCTCAAATAAAGGCGGGACTCAAGTCCAGTACACCAATTAACCGTATTGATCAAAATCGTGAATATAGTCACAAATGAT
Source organism: Atriophallophorus winterbourni (assembly GCA_013407085.1). Taxonomy (NCBI): domain Eukaryota; kingdom Metazoa; phylum Platyhelminthes; class Trematoda; order Plagiorchiida; family Microphallidae; genus Atriophallophorus; species Atriophallophorus winterbourni. The sequence continues at coordinate 31,544 of JACCGJ010003624.1, read as the reverse complement.
GTTCAAATGAATTCAAATAGTTCGATTCTAGCTCATGAGATTGACAAAGACCACCGAGTAAAACCTGAGGGGCCTTCTCTGTTATTTACACGGTTCTTACCAACGAAGAGTTGACGGAATATCATGATGACAGTTAAGGCGATTGCAATCAGATGCTTTCTTGCATAGACGACCAGTTCATGATCTTTCATTGTCTTGTGCAACATCGATATCTACCGAACAACAACAAGTGATATTGATTATTATTTATTTTGTTCGATTTTGATCAGATCTACTTCGATTTTGTTACGTTGGTATTGTAGAACTTGATGTGAAATATAAAAAGGAATTACTTGGCTCTGTTCAAGCGTTTTGTTGACAAATATACTGCTGTCAGTCTGTGCCTTTAGATCGATGCTTACTCATAATGAGTGTGGCTGGATGACGCGTTTGACAGCCAGTACGTCAAATGTGGAACGGCTAATACCGAGAGGGTTTTATCTCCTTCGCAGTTACCTTTGTAAGGCAGGCTTCGTCTAGTTAAAACTCAAATCCGCCTGACTTATACAGAGTAAACATGACTCACTACCGAACGCTGAATGTCAAACAAACTGACTAGAGGTTTACGTAATTTTACTAGCAGATTCAACAAGTCCACGGTTCGTATGCCTTTCCTTGGTAAAAAAAAATTATGGATATTAGAAGGAAGAAAATGACTTTATTCACGTAGAAAAAATTTTAAGAAATAGTGAAGCTAGGTTTTACAAGTTTCACAACACGTGGTAAACTAGTTGACCTTTTGACTCACATGATAAGAGCTGTTCTATTGTAATGAATCCTGAATAACATGATTCGATCAGTTGAATCTTAGAGGGTATTTATCGGTTGCTGTTTGTGACAGGTTTGGTAAATAAAAAGTAAACGGTTGAAATTCTCGAAGATTCAGTATAAACATGTGACCGTGGTGAACAATAAAATAGATGAGGAATGTGTGTGTGTGTGACGGAAAAGCATGCAAATGAATATTTTAGATGAGGAATCATATCGTTGAATGCAATCAGCGGAAGGAGACCAAGGATTACTATATATTATTATATAATATTATTCCATATATAATGTAAACAATTTGTTATTATCATATGTAACTTATCAAAACATTTACCTGGAACAGCAGCGATTATCATCCGTTACACCAAGGCGCATCTCAAACATACAAAATTTCCACATTTATTAATCTGGCGATAATTAAGGGGGGTGAATTCCGGCGAATCATCGTTTGAGCAACCCCGTTGCAGGGATGAATAATGAGTTGGGGGAGAACGAAGGTGATTGGTTATTTGGGTGAGAAGTGTCAGCACACATGAATGAGTTGGGATAAGAGTTATCAGCTTACATTTTGGCGATGAATTTGAATTCCGAGCAGAACTAAAATGAGAATTTAGCGAAATTCTACCATTTATTACCAGATTCAAAGTACGCTGAACTTAATTGTACCGTCTATCGGAGATTAGTCTTAACAACACGGGACCGATCACAGTGGCTATCAGACGCGCATTTATGTACAGCGTATATTCATGTGGTTGAGGGATAGCTGAAGGTTCACAACTATGGAAAGTGTACGTTTTGTGATTAAATGGGACCTGTTGCATAGTTTGATGCAATCGAGGAATCAGCGTTCTACATTGTCTACCTTTGGATTTCACATATCAATACATCCAGCGAGATCGGTACTAGAATAAAAACGCATAGGAAAGTTATCAAAAAATGACTTCACAATAAGAGCAGTTAAGGATGATAAATTTGCGAATTAGCATTAGCTGTACGCGCAAGATGCGTAGAATTCATCCACATAGAATTGCTCGGGAATGAGGTAAAAAACATTATATCGAACGTCTCTAGGCCCAAGTCTGGTTCGAATACTGACAATAAGATGCACGAAACACACCCATAATCTGGAGCTCCGAACTGTGAGGGTAAGCTTTGGTGTACATGATATCTAGTGTGCACAAATGAGCAAATAATTTGCAAATGAGTAAATGGGTTGTAGGCATCGACAGCACTTGTAAAACAAATGGGCATCTCGGAGCATACATACAATACAGGCCAATATGTGTTATTTCATTACGCCCCACCTCTTGTCTACCAACAAACTCAGCGCTTGTGTAAGCCTGTTTATCAGCATTCCACTACGAGACTGATAACGAAAGCAAAACTCTTGAAAGCTTTCTGTTTAATTCCGTTCCTTTGGTTCGAGTAACCTCTTGTATTACAAGTGCAACGTTGCTAAACAGTCGTCAAAACGATTTGAGTTAAAGTGATTTCAGCATGGTTATGATAACGTAAGCATTCCTTACAAAATTACCACCAATGTGCTGCGTCACTCACAAACCCCGTACTTAAACTCCATAACCGATTTTTGGCTGTGTTTCAATCGGGTGGAGACAGTATGGTAAGTTTCAGTGAGCCTTGAAACAGTGAAAGTGGTAAATGAAGTTGTACTCTGGAGAAACCCTAAACTAAGTTTCAAATACAGACCGAGTGATTTTCGGTCAAAAGGTCAAACGGGTATTGAATGTCAGCCAAACGATATATTGGGAGATTATAAGAGCATTGAGTTCTTAACCTGAAATCTGTTTGTGATTATGTATTTGAAAACCATGGTCCTCTGTAAGGAGCCTATAGCAGTGTCTACGAGGTATAAATTGTTTGTCTATTACTGTTTAATGCCACTGGAAAAAATTGTACTGCCCTAGCTAGCCCCCAACAATGTCTGCTGCAATTTTATTGAATTTTGAGACACCCTAAATGTGTACGAAACTTTTTAAATTTTTGCGCGATGTGTATAGTTAGGCGAATACCAATTTTCCCACCAGAAGTTCTCTCAAATATTTCTTACAAAAGAAGTAAAAAAATAATAGAGCGATTCATAGATAGCAATATGGCAGCTGTCACGGTCAGTTTTGACCTTTGAACCAATTCTTAACACACTTCGGCTGTGATTGTCAGAAAATTATTTTCCCAACCAGTAAGTGTAAATTGAATCTGATCCATCAATTCGTAAACGGACGAACACTTTTTGCACCATCGATTTTTGTACAAGATCGCATTTCAGTAGATTCAATTCGAGTTGTTGAACCTTTGACTTGAGTAATGTCTTTGCACGATTTAATTGATTGGAATGATTTCCAAGATTGTTACATACGGACACGGTTTCTATCACTAAACCTTTCGTTTGACGACTTTCAAATTCTGTAGAAATAGCAGAATGAAGCTTGATCCAATTTTATTTGAAATTTCAGATTTAAGAATGTTTTCATCCGGTTGTATCGAACGTCCCGAAAGTTGCATTTAAATTTAGAAATTTTCATCCTCGACTCAATATGGACTCGTGGTACTTGATTCTATTTGTCAGGTTTCGTGAAACAACGTGGAATTTGTTGCGGGGATTGCTGGGAAAGTTTGCGAATATGCTCACAAATAGCACGCCTGCTAACTTATCATAACATAGAGGAAATGAATATTGTTTTTGTAATTTGCCAAAGGTTTTATTTTGAATCCTTAACCTGCAGTTGTTAACTTGGAAACCGTATCAACCTTCTTGTAGATCCCAACCGGCTGGATATGACCTTAAAGCCATTAGCACGCTTCCCACAAATTATCGCCTTTTACTGATGATAAGGACCGAAATGAGGTCACATGCATAAAAAGCAATTTAACCACTTGTATGTTAAAGATGAAATAATAATAGCTCGGTAATTAACGAAACCAGCTGAGGTCATTTTTAAATATCAGCAGATTGCTTAAGTGAGCGGGGTCAATTAATCGTCACTCGCTTCGCTTTGTTATCGCGAGGCGGTTTAACTCTCACTTCAACTCTTACTCTGATTTCACGTCACTTGAAAAGCTCGTGAAACACCTGGCCCAAGTCCGCAACAAAATTCATGATAGTTGAGACTACTCATCCATGCCAAGCTCATCGAACTATTCACAAAGTTGATCACAACGTTCCATAATGGAAGCACTGGACTCGAGTTTCGCTCTTATTTGAGCTCATCAGCAGTGCAACTCCTTCGTTTCGGCTGGGATAGCTAGCTGAGTCCTTTTACTATCAAACCTAAGCGAGAGCAGTTGGCGTTTTTCTGTGTTCTCACTCCTGGCGTAGTCGTACAAGTATATGAGATTTAAGATTACCTTCTTCATACATAATGGTTCTCATAACACTCAGATCAAAAGATATTTGCCACTTGCCCTCGTCCGTTATCATTGGTCCTATTCGACCTTTTTAAACTTGTGAGACTGGTTAAATCCCCAGTGTTTTCCACAACGAAAGGTGTAATTATTTATCACACAACTGATTAGCCAGAGGTGAATTTCGGGTTTCTTTATGATGTACGATACGCATAACAATGTATCTTTATGCAAGTTACCAAGTGTTTAAATACGTTCTGAGCTGGTGAAACAAAAATGTCGCCTACACATAGTATAATATCACAACTAAATGGAAAGTGACCGTATGCAAAATGATTTACTCTATGACGAGTTCACATGAGGAAGTCGACACAACGCGTCTGTAAATACGTGAAGGGTAACTGGAAAATCAATAGCTTTCGCGACTGCTTCAGGCTGAGCATCGGAACGAAGAGCGTATACGCACCAGATCAAACACTTCGCAACGAAATACTTTTAAGTTAGTCTCGATGTAAACATTCATAACCGGCTTGCATCGAAGATAGCTATTCTCATTAAATAAGCCTCAGTGCGGTAATTGGTTCATTTCTGATAGAACATAATTTCAGCTGAATAAATGTTCCAAGTCATCGACCCGTTGTTGACCACATACCGATATAAGTGAACTCAAATAACCCTTGATTGACCAGCGCTCAAATCACACATTCACGGCTCTGTGGTTTATCTTGTTCAATGAATCGTGCTCGATTGGGCAATTTTCCCGTCAAAAATTAACGTTATCATAAAGCGAGGCGAGGTTCTTATCTCAGCGATCACCGTTGAATTATCCGTGCTGGCGGTCACATAAGTGGGGGCGTGGTCTAACCGCGTTCGTAAGGCACGCGGCAGAACATAGAGCACAGGGTGCAATTAAAATGAACCTAATCATTGGGTCCCGTTTTCGTATGTGAGTTGATGTAGCCATTTTAGGGGGGCGGATGAGGTCGGATGACCGATCTTGTGGGAAATCTCAATTAGGTTGGTTTTGCTCACTTTTCCGTCACTCATACTCCGCGACCCGTTTTGAGCTTCTCAGTGATTTTACGCTTATTCAATTTATGTTTCGAGGAAAGCGCATTAGCTGGAACGATTACTGCACAGGTTTCCTGGCACATGGTCAGATTGAAGTAACGTGTCTATTCCCTTCTTCCTGGATTGCGATTGGCGATCATCGTTTTAGATTGATTATAGAATCTATGGTAAAGAACGTCCTTGCTTACCGCTGGGATGCTCAGCAATGTGATAGAGACTGTGTGATCAGACCTATTATCATACATTTTACTGATAATTTTCTAAACCGTGATGTCGAACGAACTAGAATTTCACTGGATTTTGCAGTGCGAGTACTAAACGAACCAGAAACCTCTTCAAGATTTAAAATTCATTGTAGTAAAGATATTGCATTACACATTTTTTGTGTTAAACGAAGATTGGAAACAAAGCTTATGAACAATGAATGTTGGAAATCTTCCACGAAGTTACAACTCATGGTCTTTTGAAACTGGCTCGTTGAACAACACTAAGCTCTACTCGTGTTTAATCTAATGGCTCGCAGTTCGAGTACTTTGTTATCTTACAGCAGCAACTAGACTATTTTTGTAACAGCTTAGTTCAGCTTTGCTCTTCTTCTCTCTCTCCATCTCAACTAATGTAGTTAAACTTTTTGTTTCTTTGTATTATTCTTCACCTCCTCTGCTCATCCTCCCTTAATTTTCCTGGACTTCTTGAAAAGTCATTTTGTGCTCATAAACAGAGGCAAGGTGATTCGAAGCTTGAACTGCAGAACCATTGTTGGATAAAGCTGACACAACGTATCTAAGGTTATCACATGATTGAGCTGTCTTTTAAGTTCGATTCGAGATATGATGGTTGATTGACAATTCTCTGAATTTGACAAATTAATCAGAGTGAGTTCGACCGATTATGCACACCCAACAGCATGTAGTCCTTGTTACCTGTAGGTCATTTTCTGTCAAGCGAAACCAATATCACATCCCTTATTTGGAATTCTGTGATCTATTTCCTAGCTCGCTAAGTGGTTGATAAAATCAAAGCCTGCTTTTTTATTTGAAGACGCGACGGACGATTTGAATCTTGTTAAAAATCCTCGGGAAGGCGAACCAAGCATTCTGCATGCTGAGTTCCATTTGGAAATCCTCCGCTCTTAGCATTAACACGAAGATCAGACTCTTCAAGAGCAACGTGCTGAGTGTGTTGCTGTATGCCACGAAATGCTGGAAGACGACCGCTGTCATTGAACGCAGAATGAACGTGTTTCAAACTAAGTGCTTGAAAAGGATTCTACGGATTTTTTGGCCACACACCATTTCGAATGAAGAGCTCCTGCGAAAAACTAGTCTGAAGGTGGTATCTACCGTAGTCAAAAGACGACGGTGGAGATGGTTCGGTCATGTCTGCAGGATGGATCCCAGTTCGCATACGAAGGTAGCCATTCACTGGCGTCCGCAAGGTAAACGAAAAAGGGGAAGGCCCAAGGAAACATGGTGCAGAACGTTGGAACGCGAACTACATGCACAAGGATTCACGGTGCAGACGGCAACGGAAGCAGCGGCAGACCGAAAATACTGGCGTGGGGTTGTCTTCGCCTCATGCGCCACCCGGCCCGGAGAAGACTGAGTGAGTGAGTGAGTACAAATCATCGCTCAAAAATATCTATGTCGTTTTTCATTAATTTTGTGTGGTTAAATTTATTTATTTAGTAAAAATACGTACCCAATTCAAAATTCATTATCATTTTCTCACATTTATTCTTCTAAATTAAGACGAAATGGAAGTTTTAGCTACGACTACTTGCCTGTAGATTAGAAAAAATGTTTAAATAGGTACATAAGTTGATATATATATATATATATATATATATATATATATATATAATACTTGAGGTTATTATTAGGTCACTACAATTGCTATTTTCCTTTTCCTTATCTGCCTAGGCCTGGTCAACTAGACAATATCTGAGCCCACATGCAGTCCTTGACTGTGCGGCACTTTGCTGGAGCAGGCTGCTTTTCTGTATGCCAAGGAATAAAGTCTGTTGAATACGTATATAACCGCTCAATTAAACCGGAATTCTTTTCATTTTACAGTAATTTTCACTCGTAAACTCTGATTAAAACAGCGCGTAAAATTGACACGAGTACCAATCAAATGATTGTCAGACCTTTTTAACTTTCAAACAAAACTCATCACATTTCACGAACAATTCAACGCTTTAAGCTCCACTTTTGATAGTTTAAAAACGGTGGCATATCAATAATAATAATAATAATAATAATAATAATAATAATAATAATAATAATAATAATAATAATAATAATAATAATAATAATAATAATAATAATAATAATAATAATAATAATAATAATAATAATAATAATAATAATAATAATAATACTAATAATAATACTAATAATAATAATAATAATAATAATAATAATAATAATAATAATAATAATAATAATAATAATAATAATAATAATAATAATAAATATAATAATAATAATAATAATAATAATAATAATAATAATAATAATAATAATAATAATAATAATAATAATAATAATAATAATAATAATAATAATAATTATAATAATAATAATGTTGAAGTCGAAACAATTTAAAATGCCGAGCAATATGATTCGATTTCTTGTCCTATTGCATCTTAAACACACGCTGTTCAAAGTGCATATGCTCCGCTGCTGCAGTAAAAATCTCTTCACAGAAACACACAACGTTGTACAATACTAAATCGATCATCATTGTCAATATGGTGTCTACTCTAACTTCCATCTCGAGATTAACTTTCACACCTGCCTTACGCAAAGCTGATCATTTTGTTTAGAGTTAACCATGTAGAGACAAAAAGAAGACATTTCACAAAAGCTCATTTGTATGCATTTCCAGCACACACAGAAACAGCCCGAAACCAGTTCTGGTGCGTGTGTGTATGATGGAAATAAATGCAAATGAGCATTTTGTTCATTGTCATGTGTTAAAACACTGTCTACATGAGTGTAGGCTCATGTCAATGAACAGGTTGGAAGAACACATTTCATTCGTCACCCGCAAATGAGTTTTTATCGCAAACGCCCATTGGTCGAATGCGGAATATCTCTAAGGAGATTTATCATTCAACTAAACAATACTTTTTATTCCAAAATTAATTTTTGTCCTTATTTCTGGATAAAACACATACGTTAACCAAAGAAAACTCCATTCAATGTTGTGCCTAAAACTAAACTCGTTGCCCATAACTCTCCCATCTATAACACATATCAGACTAAACGTCACGTGCTCAAACATATTGATCAGGCAGACTCATCTGATCACCCCTTTGAGATTCACGGCGCGTTTGGGGGTGAAGCTTGCCCACTTAAGGATAATGTCTTGTTTTATTTTTTGTTTGATTACATGACAATTAGCTTGTACAAGCTGACTGAAGCTGGTCTTATCATGACACGATTAATATGAGGTGTTGACATCATATCGTTCCAGGAACGATAGATCACGTGAATTCGGTCAATCGGCGACCCCTTCAAGCCTTATCGATATTTGGGTAGAGCTGAAAAAACAATGGCAGTTGAACTAGTCAACCAACTTGTTTAAACTTCAGGTAACCCTCATTTAAGGTTTATTAGACAACGTAGATGAAAAAATTAGACTAAGTTGAAGGATTTACTTGGTATTTCATACGGGATGAAATAAAAAATGGATCTGATCAACATCAAACTTTATTTTAAAAAATCAAAGTCACATGTTATAACTTGAACTAATTTGATCGATATCGATTTTAGTAAAGCTAGAGCTGGGAAAACTGAAATCGTTCATTCAGAATCTAGATATGTACACCCGACATAAGGACGATTCTTTCTTAATTTGCAATGAAAGAAGTGGATATCCGAACCTTGCTCACTGAGTTAATGATACTCATGATAAAAACCCTTTTACTTAAGAACCAAGAAAAAAGTCGCCTACTTATTCTAAATATTTTACTAACAAGTAAATCAGACTAAACACTGGAAACCAGCATAAGCTAGGCAGTTTACACTTCTCGTGATAGCTGTTCTAATGAACATAAAACGAAATCTGGTGCACAAACTCTTAACGTAAGCAACTCAAATTTGATCTGAATAGAATTTGGCAGAAGAAGTTGCCTTGATACACATTTTTATAAACAGAAACGACTATTCCTCCTGCTTTATTGGACGAAATATTTGCGCAATGCCAAAAAGAATACCCGTACCGACTTCAATTTGATTCCAACGCTTTATGTGACTTCTTAACTTGCAAGTTTGAGTAATTCGTTCAAAGGACGTTGACCTCTGGTAAAGTGAGAATAACTTACATCAACAAATCAATAATCAAACAGAAACTTGAAGAACTGCTTCTCGTCAGGCAAACTCAATGTTGATTTATACTATTTACCAATCAACCTGCTCTAGTGAAGAGGGATACATCTGCCTTATGACGTGTAAACTGGCAATGCGAATGTTTGAACATCACGGAAGTTTGCTGTGCAAAGGTTGTTCTGAGAATGTAAAACGTTCGATTCTAGTTCATTAGATTGACACAGGCGACCAAGTGAAATTAGAGGATGCGTTTTGAAGTTTACGCGGTTCCCAAATGGAACCTCTTGATGACAGCTGAGGCGATCGTGATCGAAAACTTTAGAGCAACTCACGTGCAATAAACGAGTAGTTCCTGATCTCTCCTCGCCTTTGTCAACCGATGTTGACCGAACCACATTAAGCGATAAATGTTACATCGATTCAACTGCATTGGAGACACGTCGGAGAATGCGGCAGAATACTTTGCTCGTGACTGATAGAAGCGTAATACCTCGCCAATTGGCGAATCCATTTTACGACAAGAGCAAGCCGGGTTCAGGAAAGGAAAATATTGCATTGACCAAATCTTTGTCCTCCGTCAGATCCTGGAGCAGACACATGAATGGAATGCAGAGCTATGTGTGGCCTACATTGACTTCCAGAAGGCTTTCGATAGCGCTCACCGACCAGTGTTATGGAAAATCCTCCGCCATTATGGTATACCATCAAAGATAGTAAATCTCATAAAAATCTTTTATGAGAAGTTTGAATGCCAAGTCGCTCACAATGGAATGCTCACTGAGAAGTTTGAGGTTCGTACAGGAGTGAGGCAAGGATGTATCCTCTCACCGATACTCTTCTCCCTAACAATAGACTGGATTATGAGACAGGTGACCGATGGCAGGGCAGCAGGCATTCCATGGACCCCAGCGGGACCGCTAGAAGACCTGGACTATGCGGATGATGTTGCCCTCTTGGCGTGCAAGATCAGTGACATCCAGAGCAAGAGCGATCGACTATCCGAAATTGGCAAGACGGTGGGTTTAGAAATTAACGCTGGCAAATCGGGGGTAATGCGGAAGAATGTTCCGGAGCAATAATGTGTGTTCGTGGACGGTCAACCTCTCAGTGAGGTTACAGATACAGTCTACCTTGGGAGCAAACTGACTGTAAATGGTGACTGTGAAGATGAGGTCAGGAGAAGGATCGGGAAGGCGAACCAAGCATTCTGCATGTTGAATTCCATTTAAAAATCCTCCACTCTCAGCATTAACACGAAGATCAGGCTCTTCAAGAGCGACGTTCTGAGTGTGTTGCTGTATGCATCGGAATGCTGGAAGACGACCGCTGCCATTGAGCGCAGAATGAACGTGTTTCAAACTAAGTGCTTGAGAAGGATTCTTCGAATTTTTTGGCCACCCACCATTTCGAATGAAGAGCTCCTGAGAAAAACTGGTCTGGAGGTGGTATCTACCGTAGTCAAAAGACGACGGTGGAGATGGTTCGGGCATGTCTGCAGGATGGATCCCAGTTCGCATACGAAGGTAGCCATTCACTGGCGTCCGCAAGGTAAACGAAAAGGGGACGGCCCAAGGAAACTTGGCGCAGAACGTTGGAACGCGAACTACATGCACAAGGATTCACGGTGCAGACGGCAACGGAAGCAGCGACAGACCGGAACCACTGGCGTGAAGTTGTCTTCGCCTCATGTGCCACCCGGCACGGAGAGGACTGAGTGAGTGAGTGAGTGAGTGTTACATCGATTTTTGTCTAATGTCTAGCGCTCGCCAGATACATTTTCCTATTTTTGATGCATGTCTTTTAGACCTTGATGTGATATACCGGTTAGAATATCATTCTCTCTAATCAACTTTTAACAAAAATGAGAATTGTTATTTAATATAACTTTTAGAATAATTTCGAAATAGCTATTTGGAAAAAACTTCCGTTAGAGAAAATCAATAAGGTTAAATATTCGGATTGAATCGACCTGGTGAAAACCCACTCAACTAGCGCTTGCATAGTGCCTTAGAATGAGACAAATAATAGTCTGCGAACAAGACCGGGTTTTCGTTGTGGCACATGCGCTGTTAGAAAGCAAACGCTTGCGATTTAAGCCTCGTAGCTCCACTTCATAAACTCCGCTGTGGGTCGAATCATATCAGAAGGGACGCTTCATCTTGAAGAAATCAGAAATAAGCACAAACCGTTTTGGTTTCAGTGGTCTGATAAATTAGGAAAACAGTTATTTCTCGAGCAGTTTTAAAAATGCTTTCATTTACCATCAAAAGAATAGCGTTCCTCGGATCGATTGATTTTAAATTTGAATCGTAGTTTTCGCGCTGTATAACGTGATAAAAATTTAACGTTTTGATAAAAAATCTTTAAAATCACAAGAAAAGTTATTCAACTGAAACACATGCGTAACAGTTTAGATTTTTAAAGAATTTATGATGTGTGATATGAACACAGTGATCATCATAGAACTCATCAAAGTAATATCAATATACCTGATTATGGATAAGGATTTTATTTCAAAATGCAGTGGTAAACGTCTCACAAAGCTTTTCTAAACGTATCTAAAAATTTTCCGATAAAAATTAATTTATGCTTCGATGACAGGATAATTTTTCATAGAGATAAACGGTCTCAAATTCGTTCATCCATGAAGCCCAGTGAGCTACAATAGCAAAGAAAATTGTGTCAATCAGAGAGATATTTAAATGACACATATGATAAAGGTCAAGGTAAAAATGGCTCGGTTGATGACTTCACGGACGTCCGTTCGAGCACCACACCGGCTAGATGTCGGTACGAAGGGAGATAATTTCTGAGGAATTTGGTGCTTTTTAAACAGATTTCTTACTCATGAGTAGTCATACAACTATCCACCAGAACGTATGCATTTTTTCCATCGAAACCAATAAATAACAACTATACAAAATATTCATTTGCATGCTTTCCGTCACACACACCCCACGGGGTTTTGTGCTGTTTGCTCTATCCAGGTAGGGACAGTAAGATCAGGATCCGCATGCATACAATTCAATATGTAGAAATCTGCCAAAAGTGAAAGGCCATCTACTCCTCATATTAACTGGTGCAAGTAATATTGGAAATTTTAAAGCAATATATATATACATATATATATATATATGTCCTGGAGAAATTTTGCTGCTACTATGGATTCCTCATTTGTCGATGTGATACAGAGTGATTTATCGCAAATATACATCGCATGCAAACATGGACAGTTTCGTTTTGAGCATTTTAATAAGAGCGTCCGTGTTTAGCGCAACTTAACCAATGTGAAACGGTCAATTCGGTACAAAAGTTGATTTTCATCCTGATGGAAGCAGAGCGAATTAATGTTTGATGTTTTGTTGTTAAAATAACGTACTGTTGCATACGAATCCAGTTCGTACTCAGAATCAAATGAACCTTTTGACTTTATTTGGGCGTTGGTCTTCGAGATCAAACACCACCTAGTTGTAAGTTAGATATCCCTGGGTGACTCAGTATAATATACAAATCTTCCGCAAAAACAGCAATGGCTTTGGATTTTGGACATCGATGGATGCCATTTTACGTTATACAAAGCAATATTCCAATAATGAGAATAGGGGATAATCAGGGAGAAAAACTTTATGCAATGATTAACTCTTATTTAAGAAATATGGCGTCCGGTTCAACAGGGTTAACATTACTTGTTGTGCACACATTACTATTGCAAGCGATCCAATCAATCAGCATGTTTTTCGCATGTAAGTTCAACACTATACTAACACTGGCACGAACTAGATGAACCGCTACCATATCAGTTGATCAGAAGAACCAATAGTTCGACAAGAGGCAAGCAACAATCAGTTCTGTTATTCAAAAACCACACAAAAACATCAAATCGAGCACAAAAAAACAATGCGGCACTATATGATGTTGTGGATATTTCACTCACGAACATTCATTGACAAGCCATGGAAAGATATTCATATGTCAAAGCTCATATTGTCGGGAGCACAAATCATGAATTCAAGTTAACAACATCGGAAGCCCAAATAAACAGTATTGCTAGGAATTTACATAAATATTCACCGTAAAGTACGCGAGAGTTTCTTTCCTAAGCAGACAGAAGCAATGACAAACCTAAGTGACCAGCATCCAAGAAATAAAGATGTCAATCAACGGTTACAGTATGTTACTAAGAACTGAAACATTTTTTATGTTGCAAAAAGCCAGATAACCTAGATATGGGAAGATGTTGAGTTCAGTTATATAATTTTCTAAGAATTCATAACTACAGTTGCATTACGCATGTGTTGACATGTATTCATCGAGCTTCAAAGTGAAAGCCACTCTGAATTCTGAGCGCACAATTTCCTTGAGAAAGTCACTCCAATTCTAACAACAAACAAGCAGTTACGCAGAATAATCAATCACGAATATGCAAGTGCGAAGCTGTTGAAATTTTGCGTGTTCAATTAGGATACTCGGGTATTATTAAATGTTTGCCGGGATGATTTGCGGTGTACATAATTATAAAGCAAAAATAGGTGTTTAGTTTTGGAGATTCGCTGGTGGAAAGACGAATTCTCGTAACAGAAGACAAAGTGAGCTGTACGATGTTAAGTCCTATTAGGTATTTCACTATCCTTACACAGCCATCTGGCCCGGGCTTCGATGGAATATTCACAAAACGGAATGCACATACTGATATACTATACAGGTTGAGCTTTCAAGCGGAAAAATTTTGATTTTCTTTTTAGAAAACTGAAGATACGACACGCTATATTATACACTCTCTGGCAATCGTGTCCTGGCTTGAGCTTACACAACACCCAGACAACAAGTTCTTTTACCCAGGTTGTTCAGATGAAATTTAGCATTCCAAGCTGATAAATGCAGTGCAGGGATATGCCAAGTCATAACATTTTACATGTTAAAGGATAAAATGACAAATCAATTATCTGATATCAAAGTTCTAAGTTGCACATATCCCGTTGTAATGCCGAATAAGTGTCAATTGATATAGCACGCATCCATTAGTTAATATGTTCGGCAAACAGTAACAAAATACACCCGACATTAGAATACACCAAAATAGAGGTCCAAACACCGGGTTTTCTGGAAAGGGTGCTGCCCATGCAAGTTTGGAGCTATTTTTCTGTAAGATTCTGTCTTATCCAATTTAGCTCTATTCCCATTAGTTCATGATTACGCTGATCGTTGGCAGTAGATATATCGATGTACCAAGCATGCACAGCATTAACTTCATCCAAACATGGGTCCAATACTTTAATTATGCAAGACGGTTTAATAGACAAGATCAATTTCGTCGATAACACTGTTGCGCGGCAATCAAAATATGTTGACATTCTAGATGTTTTTGTATGCATGTGGTTATATTCTACTCCATTACATTAGAGATTGCCGAAAGTAACGTTACTGGTCTACAGTTTGCCATAACTGAAAGTCTTCTATCTTTCTAAGTAGCAATTTTTATGTCTGCTTTTCGTTGTGGTGGTATCTTCCATTTTATAACGGAGTTTTCCGTACGTTGCCTACAAATCCCTCGCACGAAGTGGTCATAGACAAGATGCAACAACAAACTGAAAATTTAACCTTTAAGTAATTGAGAAAAATGATTTGGACTGTATTGCAAACACACCTAACAAAATCTGGCGGACAGCACTAATGCACACGCGTTAAAATTGAACCCACGGTTAAAATGCTGACCGATAAATTCGGGGTAGAGGTTGAGGACTGGAATCAATTCGACAATCATGCATTTGGCAACCGGTTTTGTTGGTGATCTATGCCCGAAGAGGAGAAGTCCGCGAAATTATTTTGGATAAAACACATTTTGGTTGATGCACACATATACATTACGTTGACTAGTTTTAAAGAATACAACCGATCGTGATAAAAATATCAGCTTTAATTCCACTCATACAATATCGTCAATTTACAGCCACCGAGTTCTCTCGTATTTGTTTCCGATTTTACGGCAGACCGGGTTCCATTTGAATACGATGCTTGGAGAGCAAATGCAGGAGATGTTTTCGCGAAGTTCTTGCTTTCCGTTGATGCAATCCAAACGATCGTTTCAATGCATGGCATTGTAGAATATCAATGTTCGATGGCGTTGCCTGTGAGGTTGCCAAGACACGGTTAAAGTGACAGTCTCCATGTTGTAACACGCTTTGGTGATCATTTCCCCGGACGCCGGATTCAGCTGGATCTTCGAGCGAATCCAAAGATTAAAACAATTTGAATGGTGATAAATGTTGACGTAATAGCGACTGCTTTATGATAATGAATAACTCCAGTTATATTGATGAATACTTCGAGATTGTAAACATTCATGTTCATTAAATGTATAAAATTGATTTATCTATATGCAAAACAACGTCTACAAACAAGGTGATAAGACGTAAAGCTTATATATCTCATGTCGTCTCTTACAACCTAGTCTACCTCTTTGCCACCACGCGTATTTCTATTTGCCCGAAAGAACTGCTTCAACAGAGAGTGGAGAGGAAGAAATGGGATAATAGGTGCCTTAAAACTCTCATTTGATGGCTTCCCACTGCTGCAAGTTGGCCATCTCCCATTTAATAATGTTCATCTGGTTATGACTTGCTCTCCTCATTGTGGTGCATGGTGAATAGGAACTAATCAAAAGTAGACGACATATTCCCGCACCAACAAAACGCATTGATAACAAAAAGAGATCAGCTATGAGATCGGAAACCTAGATCGTCTGATAAATGCTTCCATGCTTCCAGGATTTCATGATTATTTCTTGAAAATCAAAGGCTTGAAAAAAGTTGATGGTGTCAACCGTGAGCTAAAGGGTTTGAAAGTGAACATGGTAGCCTTGCCCAAGCTGCGGGTACCAGACTCGGGCATGCTAAAACGTTGAACATGTTTTTGGATAAAAAAGGGTTCTTATGTTCTGTAGCTGCATGGATTTGGGCTTGCCAGTGACAGAAACAACCGACAGCAGCAGCAGAAGCAAACAGGTTTGGACTCCGAATAGGAAATGTAATTATGGAATCGTTACGTTGGTCAAGGTTTATGCATGGGCCTTGTGTGTAGTGATATTTGGGGATTTCAATGCCAGAGTTGTTGCTAAACGTGTTTCTCGGCCAAACTATCTGGAGACGTTCGGAGTAGGTAGAAAAAATGAAAATGTAAACAACTGTCTTTGGTGTCAAGAAGTGTATTGGTATCCACCTTTTCGAGACGTCAAATTTCAAGTTTAATTTACTGGAAAAGTTGCGCAACAGCATTTCAATCATGTTTTTTGAAATTAGATTCTTTTTGATAACAAACGTCAGAACAAAATTGAGATAGGATGTTACAACATCACATTCTTTGGAGACATCCTTTTCATGAAAAATTTCGAAATCAGTGGTATCAAGCTTGTCTTTTAGGGCTAAAATATTATCATGTTCGCAGGCTCTAATAGTCACCTTCCCGACATAGCTGCAGGTTAGGTATTTGTGAATAGTAACTCCATAAATTTTAGGGAGAAGTTTGATAACACAGTGGTCCGAATTATCGATGGGAGAAAGCTTGCGAGCATGAAATATTTTGGGTGCATTGGTGAAAGCGAAATCCGGACAGGTTTGAAAACTTGTTGAGAAATGAACAATACTTTTGAGAGACAAGAGAGAAAACATGAATAAATTGGAGTTATTGAGGTCGCCAAGAAGAAGAAGGATAGAATTTTGAAATGGATTAACTATTGTGTGGGGCTCATCAATGAATGTATGAAAAGTGTCAGATTAACAATTGGGGTCGACATAAGTATTTATCAAAATAAGGATATAAAATTGGAAAGATGACGAGGTTTACACTCTACAGCTTGTTAAGATATATCAGGCTTTTGGATTCATGTGATAAACTGACGCGAAAATGCACCAAGGTCAATTATTATGATTGTCAAGATACTAAAAAGACGGTGATCATTTTAGACGATGAAATAGGCATTTATGATAAGCTTATTTATGTCACGGTAATTTCAGCTTGGATGTGAGCTACAGATTAAATTCCTTCAGAGTTTATAATTAGCTCTCGTGTTATTTCTTTATGAACAAAGAGACACTTGCAATCAATTGATCATAGTGGTCATACATGAAAGCCAGAGGTGAAGAGTCCTGCAAATATTTTCTGCCCCGGCTCAAACAGACAAAATACAAAGCACATGACACACTGTGGCGACAGACGACTCACCAGTCAAAATCTGATAACATTTCATTATACATTGCTACTCACTAGTAGTACTTATAGCAAATGTTAGCACTCACCAAATTGAGATTTGGCATATCTAGTGCATGTAACCAATTCCTTCCTGATTTCAGTTCCATCAAATGGCCGGAACTGGCAGTGGTTCGATGAAGTGACCGAAAGTTAAAGAAAGTGTTGTGTATGAATTATTATTATGAGCTACGAGGCGTTGTTTAAAAGTTAACAGAAAATATCGATATTAGAATTCATTTCCATTCTGATGAGTGTGAACAGAGCGAAAACGGTCGTAGGATGTGTCTGATGAAAATGCACGTAAATAGGGATTTATTGTTCAAGCTCATGGGCATAATCCATCTACATGTGTGGGGGTATATGTGATTGAACGGTATGGTAGTGGCAGCATTATCAAATCCTGAACAAATTACTCACCTAGTATGAACCAAATTATCAAAACAGGAAAATGTACTACTTAATTTTACTTGTTTCTCATGGTATACATCAGAAAAATACAAACATTGATAAAACAAAATTAGAGCTTAATGTTTATATATTAGTGAAGACATTATATCACAAATCAAGCCAAGCATTTTTGACAGGATTTTTTTTGTAAAGCAGCTCCATTAAAGATACTGGCATTCAGATGTGCTCAAACTCTAGCTAACACGCGCCCTCGTATAATTATTCTTCATTTTTGCCTCTAAATTGGGTGGTGAACCTATTGAACACTTTAATACAGTGGTTTAAATCAGATAACCATTGAAAACTTGGATTGTAGATTCGCACACCATACAGCTTCTTAGTGTCTCAGAACAAACATTCAAGGTATTTGAAATTAATTTTAACGTGAGTATATTATATTAGAAACAATATAGCTAAGCAGCTAAACAACGAGTAGAATAATCTCAAAAACTATTGTTTAAAAGTATACTGGATTGATTATTCTAGCAACCAATCAAATGAAATCAATTCATCCAACCATCCATCTATGTACGTATCTCTGTTTGTCTATCCGTCTGTCTAATTTTCCCAAATAATCTGTGTATTAATGTTCAGAGTCAACATTCATAGTGTGCTTACACTGTGTTGTGGAATTTCTTCTGGATTTCTGTTCAGGTCCAAATTTAACATTTGCTGAGTGTTTCCGTGTTCTACGCAATTGTGTGAATCGGATCTTGAATTTGTTTTCTGCCTAGCTTGAATTGACCGTTGATATTTTACTGGCGCATCTATACAAGTAGTGAAGGCAAGTGGACTCAAATCTTGATTCACACCGAACGCATCGGTTTTTTGCCTGCCCGTCAAGGTCCATTCGCTTGACATTCGATTGTTCAGAGTTGATGATGTTTGGTTTGAAATTTGTGCCAAATGTTTCATGTCTTTCTGACTTATGTATCTGAAACTCTGCCGGATACCTCTATCTGTTGTAATGGGGTTTTCAACTGGGAAACGTATGCTTTGATTCAAGCATGTCGGAAATACGCCATAATCAGATACATGTAACGGATTACACATTTTTTCTGTCATTAAGTAGCCCAGTTTTTCGGTTTGAGTAGTCACACATTTCATCGCATTGCATGTTGACAGACTGAAAGGTTTAATATTCGTTGTTAAATATTCGGAGATACTCAACTTCACCTTTTCCGGTAAATTGCTCTGAACTCCGACTGATTGCCGATAAGGGAAATAACCGCTCCCGAGAGATGCGCAACTTTTTAGTTCAATGGACATGTGACTTTTCTTTGTACTTACAGTTGTATCCCCAGGATTTGGTTGCGTGGTTTCCAGTTGGTAACCCGTAAGAGAGACAGACAGAATTGTCTTGAAGCGACTTTGCTTGTGTTCTGCAAGCAAATGGTGATACAATAACGACGCGTGTTGGGTTTTTTGTTCTCCACGCTGAAGCTGTCTCGAGCTGGAGTTGATGATGTTTGTTACCTCGTTATCACGAATTTCGTTAAACGAAAGATGGTTGAGATCAAGTTGAGGAAAGACAATGGAGTTAACGTCTGTAAATTGAGTTTTGTGCTCAAATATTCTCAACGGATGTTTGCTGCTTGTAAACGATTTCTGCGAATTATCAATGCGCGTTGCTTCTAAGGCTTCATTTGTCTCAGTTACAGCTTGAGTCGATTCTTCCGAGACAAGTTCACCCAAAGGCACATATTGAGTTTCAAAGAATTGCGGCACAAGCCAATCTTCAACTCGCTTTTCCACGTGATCGGAAATATGCGATTCATTTGCACACACTAAAGTGGTCTGTGCACTGACAGGGTTTCGAGGTTGAAAACAAAATGTTTCCTTAACTAGGCAGCCATAATCAGGTTGGGAAAAATCGATACAACCGTCCGATTTCGTTTCGTTGTATTCGTACACTTTTTCACATGCAATGTATTCGCAGCAATTTGTGGGAACTAACACATCCGCTGATGATGCGAACTGTAAAGTTTGCCTCGGTTCGGCGTTGCCCGATTCTCCAGTATTATGGCAACGAATGCTCGCTATATGGTGAATGGAAGTTGGCTTTTCGAAATGGACGAGGTTACTGTGATTTGTGGAAGCATTTTCCTGGGAATTACATGTAGTCGCTTCAGTATTTTCGGCTATAAACCAGGAAGTACAGATTTCGTCAGAAATATTCAAATCCGCAAAGTCTCGTTGAATAAACATTTTATCAATTTCAGTTTCAGCTTCTTTGTCAAACAATTTTTCTCCTGCACATCGTTGCTCAATACTTGGGTAAACTGCTTTCCGCAGGGGATTCACAAATTTCGCTGATTCGCAAACTTTATTAACTTCATCACTATTAAACTGTTCAGTTTGAGTCATTGAAGAAATTTTACCACATTTCCGAAAGTTGAAACTAAGACAACTTGTGTCATCTTTCGGACGCTGTGCTTCATAGTCGATGAAAGCGTTGTATTTGACAGAAGATATGCACAACTGAGGCACTTGAAGTTTGTAATCTTCTCTTTGATTGATCGCAATCCCAAAATCACCTTCAGCAGGATGTCTCTGAATATTAATAGTAACATCAAAATTACACATTGCACAAAATACAGAAATATTATAACACGCAGCTCAAATCTCTGCTGATGCATGTACAGCTTGCAATATTGTATTACAAACACACGTATTTGTGCAATTAGGCTTAATGACTGAATATTTTGCGTTTTTCTTCTTATAAAAAGCATACAATCGAAGTATCACTCGCTCCTGATGTCACAGAGCTGCTACCTGTAAGATTGGTGCACTATTATTTCATTGAATGTGGGAGTTACTGAATAAAGTTAAACTTTGAATTTATGATGCTATAGCAAATCATCACAGACTTCATATACGTTTAGGACTTACACATGTCTACTTGAAAACGAGTGCGTCATAGTTAACCTGGGGAAATGTCGGCCGCAAAGTGTAGATCACACCGTCAGCTTAGAAGCTCCACTGGTCACCTAAATTGCACAAATCGTCGTGAACGCTGTGAAAGAGATTGACTGTTCTGAATTGGACTATACATGTATGCGAAACAACATTGATTACGAGATCTTAATGCGATTGCGAAGAAAATTCAAGGCCGAGATCAACTGAATGAGGCTAACAACGATGAAGATTATCACTGCAACATGAATTAATCCAGTAACACGACGAATCAACAATATGTATGGACATTGATGTTAATTAGAATTTAGTTTTTGAGCGGTTCAAATATCATTTGGATTCAAATGATATTTGAGTCTGTAGACTACTCACAAGTAACAAATCGTGGTAAATAAATCGTCATTTATTCTAGATATAACTCAAGGGGATGAAATGAGAAATTGTAATGCTCACCCACCCACACAATCAGTTTCTGGCTGTCTGTCGTCATTGGGTTGAGACAGGAAAGATTAGGTTCCATGGGCCTTGTCATAGTAGAATATTTGTAAACAATGTTTTACATGGAATCCCAAAGTCAAATTTGGTGCAGATTACTAGTCTCGGGCAAACTGTTTAGGAAATTTGTGGGTTGCTAGAACAAATGAAAATGGAAAACGCTCCCTAGAACAGTGCACGCATTTTAGTCTTTCTTTCGCTGACCTCTTTCAAACAAAGCACAACATAACATCTCTTAGAAACATCCTACGAAGTACATTAGGCATTACACTTTTAAAGAGAATCCTCTCTCACTCATCATCCATAGCCCGGATTCCCAAGCAGAATTTGGATTTAGTTTAACGCGATCAATAAGTATGAATTCACCGAATATCTTATAACAGAAGATAGACAAACAGATTCATATATACACTGTCATCTCAAATTTTGAGTAGTTTTATGAAAACCTGATTAAATACCTAATTTCACATAAATATGCACAATTTATTAAATTTAATATGATACTGTATGTTCGAATACGATCTAAGTATCGACATGAATGTAACCAAAGGTCACGCAAGTAATCTTTTCAACTGAGGGTTGGTGAGCAGTATACTACATAGAGTCCGATTGATTACCGATTATCACTAATAGATAAATTTGACAATGATGTCCTATTCTCACCTGCGAAAAAGGTTCCTTGGACAAAAGCAACGTTTCTGATATTACCATTGATGATTTCAATCGAACGCACACGTAAGGGTGCCTGAAAAGCATAATATATATTTCACAGATTATAGAATAAATATGATCAGTGTTTTATTATAAAAAGTAAGCAAATTGATGCCATGGGATAAAGTCCGTTGCCATTTTAATGCATTCAGCTTGGAAATTTTCCCGATAACATTGGTCGTAGTTACTTTTATAAGGTTTATCAGTGCTGATTTCCTGATAATCCCGAGGAACTGTCGAACGATCTGCTTAGGTTTAATTGGACTTAAGAATTCCATCACACTGGTTGCGGCAGTGGCACAGCGGGTATGGCTTTCGACGATAAAACAGACGGCGGAGGTTCGAATCAGGAAGCTTGTACAACTGGAGTTCTCGGTAGGTAGAACAAACGAAAGTGGAAAACGCGTCCTACAACATTGCAAGCATTTCAGTCTTTCTGTCGCTGACATCTTTCAAACAAAACACAACATATCCTCACGTAAAACTGGGGCATTTGAGATGATTGCATTTCTAAAGAGAATCATCTCTCAGCCCTCAACCAGGAAAAGACCCTTAATTCAGATATCGACCAAACCAATATGTGAAAGAAACATAACAATAATCGTGACTTGCATGCATTTTTATCACACACTTACACACTTACTTACTTTTACTTTTGTGCGGCTGGATTCACGGGTGGAATCACACCAGCCCACGAGCGCCGATCAGAGGAGAGATCGTTGCAGACCCTGATCCAATCGCGTTCCCACCTTCGAACGCCATAGACGATGCGCAGTCCCAGGGCATCTGCCCGGTAGTCTAGTTAAGTGCGCATCGTTATGACTTGACTACCAACATTCAGCAATGTATTTACGCTCCAGCATCCCAGATAAATATCATTACGTATATCTATAGCCTCTGCCATCTTACTTTTCACCCTACAACTTGGGGTTTGTTCGACTACACCCATCTAGCCTTTGCACAACCAAGTGCAACCTACATGTCAACATGGAGTTGACAGATGGAAAGTGTAGTGTGCCATTTATCCGCCCACGGGACATCGCTAAGATTTTTCCTCATGGTTTTCACCCGAAGCCTTTTCCGCAATCGGGTAAACCGCAAGACAGTGGGGGTTGGAGTCAGGGTTTTCCTTTCCCTAGATGGTCTGTCAGTAGCTAATCAGCTCCATCTACCCGGAAAAAAACTGGTTTTCAGGCGCCAGTCACCCGTCTTGGCCTCTTCTCCTGTCAGTAAGAGCATTTCCGCCAGGTATGTGAAAGTCACTTTTACAGGCCTGGAGTTGGACTTCGTTGTTCGAGGCTATTTGAGAGGCGCACCACATGGGAGCATTTTATAGATAATAGGACCTCATTCCTACTATCACTTCCGGCTGTGACAACCTTGAAACCACACACACCATGACTGGTTCCCTGCTGTTTGCAATCATCATGCAGGGAGTGTACGATCAGTATCCATGTAACGTGAAACAACGGATGAATGGTAAACAAAATTTGTGCTTGTATGCCACTTTTGGATGAGAGTGGTACGATCAACCGGTTCAATCATATGTGCCCACACATGCCGATGAGGTTAAAAGTCTCGAGCTTGATAAGTTCAAACAGCATAAAACCGGTCTTGGGGTGTACGTGTTTGATACAAATGAATGCAAATTAAGATTTGTGTATCCGATTACAGTGTACTAGGCAGCTTATGTTATTTTCCTAATGTAACGAACTTTCATCCATTCTGAAGTATAAGATTAATGAGAACTCGTGGATCATTCTCAAGATAAATGAGTATGAACAAACTAGACCACGACAAGAATCATAAACCTACAGGAGTTCGAGTGGCGAAAGAATGGCTTCAGTTGTGACAACCAGCTTGGAAACATGAGCGGATGGAAAACGTCAGCATGTATCGAACTTTATTGCAATTGGTCAAGATCAGTCAAACGAGATCAACTTGGTGTGGGCTTGAAGTGGCTTGAAATTAACAAAAAATTGGATCAAATTGACAACTGACACAGCCAAACGGAAAAGTTTGTTGTGCCTACGAGGTTTGTCTATATGTGATGACGTGTGTTTTGTTTTGTGTTGAGTGCGTGATAAAGGATTGGACCAACAGGCGTTCACGTGTGATGTGGGATTGGTAGATCAATGTAATTAAGATAGGAAAGGTTGAATTCGGGTGTACATAGTAGAGAAATGAATGGCTGTGCAGGGTGAAGGGAATGACGTTTGATTAATTGTCCTCGTGATGTGGGTCAACAACAGTTGTGCCAGTTGATCAACTAGATGACTCGAGAGACCAAGCCCACCGAGACAGAGAACAGAACAACACATGATGGTTATGAAATGACCAAGCCGAGACTCAGGACACAGGTTCACAGGTCCTAGAGCTGGACAGGGCATTTTTAATATACAGTAAAGAAATGGGTGTGCGAAGTAAGCGGCAGAGTAAGACATTGAAGCGTAAGGTTATAACATGTCACAGCATGCATCCAGCATTGTTCGGATAAGGACAACAACATAAAAATGTGAGGACCGGAGCGGGATTTTACGTCTGGCATAATTATCACCGGCCACTGCAATAATACAACTTGACCGAATCCAATCTCAAGGTTTCTTGGTCTAACTCACCTTATTATCATTAGTTTGGAAAAGTGGAATATCCAGTACCCGCTCGTGAACCGACTTCGTATACTGCTCCTCACCGAGTAGCAAGTTCATTACAGAAGCCTCGTAACGTGCGACAGTTCGGCAAACATCTCCGCAACTTTCCACGTGAACAAGCTCCAAGCGTACTGGTTCGTCTAGAATTTCGTTTGCCGAACACCACTTACCTTTTATCATATCACTCAACGTTTTTTTCAAAACGTTAGGGAAAAATTTCTCAAAGACAAAAGTTTCGTCGAACACAAGCGGAAACAAGGAGGTGGCAAGCTCGGTAGTTTGTACGCGACCGAATAAGCGAATTGCCATATAAAAACAACCGTTGGTTGGCGTCTGCATCAGGAGCTTTGATAGCTATGTGGAGAAAGAAAGATCAGGAAATGATTGCTTTACATGCACAATGTTAATTTGCACGAACACATTGTGGACTTTGCCTGTCATCTTCATGAAAGACTATATTCAAGCTTTCACTGCTTTCAACAGAAGGAGCAGTTTAAGGAGCAGATTCATGTGCCGCAGAACTCTGGAGGCTGGAAGATCAAGTAAAACCAAAGAAAAAGCAAAAGTTAAGAGTTAAAAATCTTATCCGTGTTCAAGTTAATCTTAAAACTTGTATTTCCATATGAATTTTTTCAAGCACCAAATCGTTCAGCCTCTGCCTTCTACATAATAATTTCTATGATGGATGGGATCGGATGGCAACTGGTAGTTGACGACTTGTCATTTGTTCTGTGATCACACACAATCCCGCTACCATTTGTCGTGATCGAGACTTCTCGCGAAACAGCATTTACCTGAAAGGAATATGGCTTTGAACGCATTTTCGCTTAAAGGCATGTTCAAGCTATTTGGTTTTCTGGTTAAACTCGGGCACAGAGATAGGAGAGATGCTTCTAACTGTTATGTCATTCTGCCTGGATTGCGTTTTACGTTCGTGGTATTCAAAAAGTTTGTGTTTCCAAAATAATCTAAATGACGTGTGACTTGCTTTTTACAATAAGTTCTCAGCAAGGTTGAAGAAATGGCTTATTCCGCAATGATGACAGAATAACTTTGCTTTCGTTGAGGTCTGGATACAGTTCGATGAAGATGGTGGCTCGATGAAACTTTCCTCGGTATGAAAATCGATGAACAACATGAATGGCGGCTACACTGATAGTATCAGATGGTTTTATTGCGTTAATGACGGTGATGAATGCCGCAAATAGCTTGAAACATCATGCAAACGTATTGTTCTAGCCGATTTAGCGTGAGGAGAATTTCGTAATACTGATGGAATCAACGCATTTGAACGTAGCGTGGAGCCAGCCGCCAAAGAAGGAAAGTGAAAATAAGTTTGAAACAGCTAGGTTTCGAATGTCACGTTTCAGTCAAACTCACTAATTATGGAGACTAGACCATCAATCAAGAACAGTTTGCAATCATAGCCATCATCACCATGGCAGCATCACATCAATAGAAAGTACCGAGTGCTTAACGACTACACAAATGACCTAATAAAATCCTGAATAAATGGGGAATGATTTGATCTAAAATGCTATTAAATCTCTAGAAGATTAAGTACAGATGAGATGCATTCACCTTGAATCCAATAATAATCCAATCCAGTGATAGGAATGAGTGGAGCGTCATCAGCACGATGGCTTCTTCGCGGTTTTCTGTGCTATGAATCACTACAAGCTTGACGTGCTGTGCGGACGCATATATTTGTGCTCTCAGACTTTTGGATTTATTTCATCACTTTTTTGTCTGAGCTGGACGGTTCATATATCCTTGAACTCGTCTCAATGTGCTCTTTCGGAAGTTTGGTGCGGAAGCAACTTGGAAGCGATTCTGTAAGATACGGAATCAAGTCACGACTCTTGTAAGAGAAGATTGCATGCAATTCCAATGGAACTTGCTTAAGAGAATGGAAAAGAATCCTAAGCTTCTCTACAAGATAGTAAATGAACGATCAAAGATCAAACCAGGTGTATTCTC
This sequence comes from Atriophallophorus winterbourni, assembly GCA_013407085.1. Taxonomy (NCBI): domain Eukaryota; kingdom Metazoa; phylum Platyhelminthes; class Trematoda; order Plagiorchiida; family Microphallidae; genus Atriophallophorus; species Atriophallophorus winterbourni. The sequence continues at coordinate 4,525 of JACCGJ010003624.1, read as the reverse complement.
TGTACTAACACCTCATGGATTGACCCACACTGCCCAAGATACCGCCGATGCTTTAGCAACGTTTTACTCATTTGTCTTCAATCCCAAGCGTTGTATCCCATATCAAGTTTCACCAAATTCGCCACATTTCGAATTACTAAGTGAAATGACTATCAACGAATACATGGTTTGGCGGGAACTTTGTCAACTAAACGAAAAGAAGTCCCCTGGCGCAGACAAAATTACCCCCGCCGTACTTCGCAGGTGTCGCGTTGCTTTGACTGCTCCTCTCACTCGCATATTCAATCTCAGCTTAAATGAAGGAAAAATACCACCGCAATGGAAAGCAGGGATGACAACTCCTATTTATAAAGGCGGTAGCCGTTCAGACACAGCAAACTATAGACCGGTAACGTTACTTCCGGTGATCTCCAAATTAATGGAACGCATTGTGACTGCGCGCATAAGAGAACATTTTGAAAACCAAAATATTTTGACCGCAGCACAACACGGTTTTCGAAGAGATCGTTGCTGTTTATCTAACCTTCTTACAACGTTCGATGATTGAACCAAGGCACTAGACGAAGGTGAGGCTGTACATGATTGCTACATCGATATTTCCAAAGCTTTCGATAGAGTCAACCATGACATCTTAATTAAAAAGCTCGAATCCTATGGAATAACGGGAATGTTGCTGAATTGGATAAGGGACTATCTTACTGATAGACACGTCCAAGTTCGCGTTGGCAGCACCTTATCTAGAAAAATAGACGTCACGAGTGGAGTTCCACAAGGCTCGGTGCTTGGACCTCTTCTATTCTTGGTGTATATGAACGATATAGTAGAGGATATTGGATGCAACTTGATACTATTTGCCGATGATATTAAAATATGGAAACATGTCAGGTCTGTTAATGACTTATGGCATTACAACGGGATCTGAGCATCTTATTTCGTTGATCCCAGTTAAATTAGTTACCATTTAACCCTGCGAAATGTAAAATGCTGCGGCTTGGAAAATCTCTGCACCACACGTATCAGCTTGGCACGCAATATCTCGTCTGGACCACCGCAGAAAAAGATATTGGTATCTGGGTTTCGTTCAACCTTAAGCCTGGACATCATTGCCGGATGGTGTACAATAAAGCTTGCCGTATCTTGAGTCTTCTCAAAAGAATATTCAGGATTTTTACGCCCGAAACCCTACCCCGGGTAATTAACACGTATATACGTCCTGTAATGGAATATTCCATCCAAGCCTGGGCACCATGGCTGAGGAAGGATATCGAACTACTTGACAGGATTTATCATCGTGCTACAAAGTTGGTCTACCGGTACAGAAATTTGCCTTTCACAGAGCGAACGTCAAAACTGAACCTACACGATTTTACCCAACGGCGGATACGTAGTGACCTCATGTTGACATTCAAAATCTTGCATTCTGTAAACCATCCCCTTAAACACTTGCTAAAGCCCAATGACATTACTCGAACACGAACACATTCAAAGGCTTTAAGCATTCCGCATTCTCGATTGGATATACGTCGTAGTTTTTTCTCGGTAAGAATTTGTTTCACTTAGAACTTTTTGCCTGAAGAAATCACACGATCAGAATCTGTTGAGGTTTTCGCTTCAAACTCGATGAGTTTATGACGAATCATGCGGTATGCGAGTGTCCCTATTGATTTTTGAGATATTTTATATATATTTTTATATATTCCATATACCTTGTCATCCTATGGTTATTGTTATGCTTACTGCTTTTACTACCATAAAATTTTCTGAGTTCCGAGTACAAGCTTTATCGTCACTCTAATTGACAACGTACACGATTAACCAAAAACATTCCAAGAAGTTGCCTATAACAAGAACCCTACGGAACATGATTCTGAGTTATATCGCTTACAGTAAATAACTAATGGGAAGGCAGATCTTCCTGGACCAGGTCAGGGAGACGGGTGGCCCCAACTGCTGTCAAATTCAATTGTCTAGGCCTTAATGAGCTTGAGAGAAATCAGCGTCTGGTTAGCATTACAACGAAACCAATTTGGGTTAAGCTGTGGCCAACCAAACCACTTTAGGAAAACGATTTTCAATTAATTGCTAGCCACTCGAGTGGTAAATCTAGAAGTTAAAATGCAAAATTTTCCTTATTGATAAACCGTCTATCACTTTAATTTCCATAAATAATGCAGCCTTGATTCGATTATAATTGTGCTTATAATTGTTACAAAAATATCCGCTCTAGTTTAGCAAACGTAAGGGATGTGAAACGAATCGGTTGTCATGGTAATCAACAGAAATGCTACAACATTTTGTGAGCAATTAGGTGAATGGTTAAATTTATAAGAATCGAAATCGTCCACACTAGAATTCAATGGGAAAACGTTAAGCAGTTGTGTTTTCGACCAATGGGAGAAACATTTGAGGAAATGGAGTGATGCTGCGATGTGACTGATTTTAATCATGTTCGACATCGAAACTAAATAAAGAAGACTTTCGAATGGATGGTCTGTTGAAGATTCGATTTGAGGGATTGATTATACTGTAATTGCAAATGTCTAATCTTTCATAGTCGGCCATCCAAAAAGTGCATCAGTTTCACCTAAACCGTCAGTCTAATAGTCCTTTGCGAAACTCAACATCATTTCCTTCATCACACAAGCTTCAAGCATTTTGATTAGAAGGTTATTATTTAATTGATCAAACGCTTTAAGAATATCATTGTAGCAACCATGCACAGCATCACCTTCATCAAGTGTTTTGGCTCAATCATACAAAGTAGTAAAATGGTTGGAGAGATAACATCAATTTATTTGAAAACCGGGGTGGAATGAATTAAAAATAGTTTAACTTTCCAGATGCTCTCGAATGCAATCGGTTATAATGCGTTCCATGAATTCATAGCATACCAGAGCTAAGCTTCTATGAGCTACATGTTTGAACGAGATATCATTAAATACCATTGGTGCATACGGAAAAATATCAAGGCGTTTTAATAAAACACATTGACACAAAATTGAAATTCAAATTTCTAATAATCGATCTCCTTTTACAGAGATGTACGTGATACTTGACACCACATAGTAAACCTGTAAATTGGAAAAATTACCTTGCGTAATATTCCAGCTCCGCGTTTTACTGCCAGGTCAAATTGCTCTAAAGTGCAAGTTAACAGTCAAGCCCAAACATTCACCTGTCCCGTCGATCACGTGAACCGATCAGCTGATTATTGAATTGCAACCTCCATTGAACACGTGACTTTTCACGCTAAACTTGACCCAACAATGGTTACACTGCCAGCCGGCAGTGAGGTGAGATCGCGAGTAGCTCAGTGGATGAATGCGTAGAGATTTTAGGTTTCTCAAGCAAGATATACGAGTTGTGATGTCCAGTGGGGAATATAAAATACTGAATAGTTTTTCACGAACCAACTCGACGAGTTGAAGAGTATGGACTACCTTAAAGTTAAACCACCATAAATTTGTTTGAATTGGAAACAATGAATGGTGATACTGCGATTCAAATTACCGAATGTTTGTATTGTAAAAATGGATAAAATATGCTTCGCACTTAAAATATCTTCATTACTTTTGTATCTCGTTGTCACTAACTCAGATTCTTGAAAAAAACTTTTTCTATGCAGATATTAAAAGTTAGTCCAGCGCAGGCCGCATCAACCTGCCGTTCTTGGTTCCGAAATCGACATGAAATCACAAATGAATGAAAGGCTAATTGTTCAAAATATATATTCCTTGATTTGAAACAGTAGGGTGCGTTTCTCAAAACCTCAACAATTGCTGCGTTTCAAAAGTTTCATGGAATGTTTCCGCCTTGTACTGTTAATTGTTTCCCTATTCACTTCGATCTAATTTACCGGAAATTTTTCAGCTACTTCAAGGCGTCGCCATGTTAAGATTATACGATCGGTCATATTGGGTTGCATATATCGCTCATCGGTTGACGGTATCATTCTTTTGCACTTGTTTCAAGGCAGGTTTCCACTCGGTTCTTCAATGCAATTCTTTTATAACCTGAAATACTCTCGGTCTGTGATTAATATCATCAGACTGTTCTGCGCCTCAATCCCTTGCACTGTGTTCTACAAGTCATTCAATTCAATTCAATTCAATTCAATTTAATGGTCTAAAAAGCACATAGCTTTACAAAAACCACAGAATAATATACTAATTACAAATAACATAGGTAGTAAAACGGGATTTGTTTGCCTACTGATCAGTTCAGGAATCACGTAAAAATACATAGAGCAGAAATTGTTTTCAACCGGTTTGATAGGGTAAATATGTATAGTTTACTTGGATGCATTGGTTCAAAGCTTTATGATGCAGAATATATTGTTTCAATGTTTGGATTGGTCGACATGAAGTTGTCCAAGTTCGATTTGAATATATCCAAGTTGGGTGAATGTGCAACATTACAGGGTAGGGAGTTCCAGGTAAAACATACACATACAGAATAAAAATACCTTCGACAGTTCATTTACAATCGGTTTTAATAGATTTGGTACCGATTGTTTCCATAATGT
>JACCGJ010003621.1:0-18207 GCA_013407085.1 Atriophallophorus winterbourni | reverse complement strand
GCAGGAATACATCGGGTCTTCTGCTCGATAGCACTGATTTTAGCCGAAAAAGTACCTTGCGTGCACGCTGAGCCGCAGCGGCACATTGGTCCTCCCATTTAAAGTCAGCCCTAACCAGTACACCGGAATCCTTAACACACTATGTAACGTTAACAATGAGGGAATTCCCCACCACCTGGACCGAAATCTCATCAACCAGTGTTGACAAGAGTTGGCTCTTATTTAGGTTCAGTGGAAGATCCCACTGAAATGACCAGTTTATGATCCGCTCAAGGTCGTGCATCAAGGTATTTCCATCCGTTGATCCGATGAATTTCACATCATCCGCAAAAATGAAGCATGGGCACTTCAATGCCGAGGACAAGTCATCGATGAAAATCAGAAATAGAAGAGGACCAAGTACCGAACCTTGGGGTACACCACTGATCACGTCGGTTTCATTCGACAGCGTAGATCCTACCCTAACTCGGAATGTCCTACCTGTTAGGAAGGCCTTCATCCAAGCAAGTAGACTACCCCGAATGCCTTTGTCTGCAAGCTTAATCTCTAGAAGGCGTTGATTTACGGAATCGAAAGCCTTGCTGAAGTCTAGGTAGAGGCCTTCGACAGGCTTCCCTTCATCCATCCTTTCAGTGGCAGTATTGAGAAAGCCAAGGAAAATAGTCAGGCAGGATCTACCTTTAAGAAATCCATGCTGAGTTACACTCAACAGAAAATGCCGACAAAGATGCTGACAGATTTTATCACGCCAGACCGTTTTCCATTCTGGTCAGGCGGCTGACCGCGTCTATAGTTACCAACAGTTGACCTGCAACCACCCTTGTGTATTGGCACGACTATGGCTTCCCTCCACTTACTGGGAACAACTCCTAGTTGCAGGCATGAATTAAAGAGCTGGCAAAACGGTTCGGCAAGCACTGAGGCAAGATTTTTAAGCATAATTTAGTAGATGCCGTCCGGTCCCTCAGATTTGTTGACCCGAACATGGATAAGTGCGTCAAACACCTCAGCCTCATTGAAGGACAACTCTTCTAATACATGGACACCAGGTGTCAGGTTGAGCAGACCTGACGGTGCGTTTGAAGAATTTTCCCGTCGTTGAAGGCTACTGATAAACCCTGAGAAGGCAGTCGCCTTAGACAGGTCGGTATCGGCAACTTTTCCGTCCTCCAGTTTCAATTTCCCTATGTTTTCCCTAGTTTTTCCTTTTGACTGTGCGTAGCTATAAAATCTTTTAGGGTTCGGATTCAGCATCCCTAGCTAGAGATAACTCAAAATCCTGTTCGAGCACACATTGTAATTTAACACAGGCATTCCGAGCGGTTTTATAGCGGGCCCAAGAACCAGAAGTAAGGGATAGCTTATATTGCCTCCATTGACGATCTCGTTTACGGGTAGACCTACGGACTCGAGGAGACCGCCAGGGTGGCCTTCGATGTCTTCTCACGCACTGCAGCGGAGCGTGCTTGTCTTGTAACTCGTTTAGATACTTAGAAATTCTATCCCAGTTTTCATTTACATTTGAATCGCTAGATAACTGAAGGGAAGATTTTGAGGTCTGCGAGAGTAAACCCCAGTCAACACGCCTAAAATTGCGTTTAGGACGAGAAAAAGTTTTGCGAAAACGCAATATCGCTTCGAAGCTTATCATTACGTGATCACTTTTGCCGAGCGGCGGTAGGTACTTTAAATGACTAATGGCTTCTAGCTGGGACGACAATACCAAGTCAAGAGTGGATGGAGTGCATCCATGGCGAAACCTTGTAGGATCATTGACATGCTGGTGCAGCGCATGATTATGGAGCCATTCGAGAAAGGTGTCAGATTGCTGGGTGACTAGACCAGTGGGGACAGGCCAATCTATGTCTGGGAGGTTGAAATCACCCAAGATAAGTACACTGTGAGCTGAGTGAAACAAACCGTCGAGTGTCTCAATAAGCTGTGTAAACTCCTGTATGGATGCACTGGGAGTGACGTAGACACAACAATTGCGAGCGATGACTTGTAGCAAGTCAGGATACTCGTAACAACTTGGACGTTTTCAATGGCTAGAGATATCCCTGTACCCATGTTGTGCAAACCATACTCCAAGAGCAGTGCAACGCCACCGCCTCTCCTATCGCCCGGCCTATCGCATCTTATGACGAGATACTGTTCACTGATGTTTACCGGCACCTCATCAATCGCAGACAGCCAGGTCTCAGAAAGCGCAATAACCCTTGGGTGTAACTGAGCCACGCAGAGAGAAAGTTCAGCCCACTTATTCCTGATGCTGCATACATTTGCATACAATACTTGGGCACTGGTTATTCGTGCTTCTGAAACTAGTCCTGTTTGGCCCTCGGTCGAAGCACCCGAGGGAGCTGCACGTTTTTTGCCGTGCTACTTAGAGCAGGAGCATCAGTTTCGGCAGCCTCTTGCGTTAACGTAACGGACCGTTGCCTGACAATTGAGACCGCATCCATAGAAGAGAAGCAACTACTGGAGTCATCGTCTCGGGTGCCATCGTCAATTGCGCTAAGACAATCAACGTCATCTGGGCCGGACAACAAGACTAGTGGCAAAGTGCTGTTCGGTATGCCCGTCTGTGACTGAATAGCGTTTTGCGCTGCATCCGGGTTAAGAATGACCGATGTTCTCATTGCTAAGTTTCTCCTATTGGAATCAGAACAATTTTGCCGAATCCGGGACGGAGGGCTTCACCTGAAGCTTATCTAGCGTTGAGTTTGCGATATACTCAGCCCTAGCCAGGAATGCATCCCGATCCGCCTAATAATTAAATTCAACCGGGATTGGTCGAGGGCAGTTACCCATCCTCCATCTTCCTACTAGGTGGATTCGCACTGTGGAAGTAGAAGGCTTTATATCCACCATTCGGAGAAGATCGTTTATGCACCTACGATCGAGATCTCTGCGAGACTTAGATTCCTTAATAAATTGTTCCGCTCGGTTAAAAACTAGTACATTTCTAGTTCTAGATTTCGGAGTAGAGGAATTGCTGTGCAGTGTTTCGATTTGCTGACGCAAACCATTTAATTCCTGAATAATTTGCTCCAGCATAGGCGAACCGGAATCAATTGAATGTTGCCGTTTTTGTGTACTAACCTTACTGGCCTTAGTACGCTTCTTGGAGGTTCCAGCTACATTGGCCACCTTGGGAGTGGCAGCTTGCCTGGGTGGATGGGTTACCTGGCCAACCTGTTCGACTTTCCCCTCGGCTGCAGGTAATCTAGTTTTTTCATTTGCACGTTTTTTCAAAGTTCTCCGTACATTGGCCTCCTTGGGAGGATGGTGTAACTGGTTAACTTTGTCAACTTCCGCCTTGACTGCAGTTGTCCATGAGCTCATGTTTGCGCACAAAACAGATGCATAGGTTTGAGTGGGTACGACGTTAGACGTGCTAGGCGATATTTCACTATTTTGAGGTTTTACAATAACGAAAGCAGCGTCACTGGCAGCCTTATGGCAGGAGCTGCAATACAACTGTAACCAGCGGTATTTTGCAAAAATCCCATAGTGAGATTTATGTATGCCAGAGCAGCTATGGTGAGCCCAACGCTTGCACGCTGTGTACTCAATGCCCCTGGCCACTTTTTTGCAGCAATTGCCGTTGAGGCAAGCATTAACTGTACTCATCTTACGGCGAGAAATATAAGTAACGATAACGTACCAAAAAGATCATAGACTGATTTAATCACAAGCGTAATTAATAAGCACGAAATATAATAGACGATTTGCTTTTTATAAGGTAGTAAAATAGTTAGTCTATTTTACAGTAATTTCACAGAATAGAGAAAATGCGTAATAATTTTTAGCAGAGCGTGGAAAATACAACCAAGTTGAACGTACTGTGCACAGGACAGTATGTGGCTAACGAGTCAATCAAGCGTCCAGAATTTCTTTCGGTGGAAAGCTGCAGAGAAGTAACCACCACTGCCAAAGTGGTTTTTTTCTCATTCTGATTTGGATATCCTCGACAATGGTGCTGCCAAGAGATAAGCCAATCGAGCGTCAAGAATTTCCGTCTGTGGAAGGCTTCAAAGAGCGCCCACCACTTCCAAAGTTGGTTCATTTTTCTCTGGTATCCTCGTCGTATGCGAAGGTATGTCCGATGCTTTCCAAGCCGTCCTTTGGTCACAGAATACTGCGACTGAGAAAAACGGAAAGTTCAAGTTCAAGTTCAAGTTGCACGGGGCTGAATGTGGCTAAAATCCAATCACGCGCCCAGATTTTCTTCGACGGTATACGGTTGAGCACCCAGCACTTCCATATCGAGTATACAGTTCGTAATTTTTACACGTTTTTGTTTCCGAATATCTGGAAAGTAAGGTAGGGTTTCTCTTCACCGGCACGGTGAGAGGTCAGCTATTCAAAAGAGAATGCAATAATATGCGTAAACAATGTGTGGTGTATGAAATCACTAGCCTAGTCGAAGTAAAGTGAAACACAGTCATAGACTGCATGTGGTATAATTTGCTGTCAGGTTGTACAGGCCTAGACAGTTCAGTTCAGTTCAGTTTCACAGGAAAGTAAGTGGCCAACGAGCCAATCGAGCGTCCAGAATTTCTTTCGGTGGAAAGCTGCAGAGAAGCAATCACCACTGTCAGAGCGTTTATTATTATTGTGATTTGGATATCCTCAACGATCGCGATGCCAAGGGATTTTTCGGGTTGTATGTAGGAAGCACCTCGTTATGAATGATTCTGGAAAGATAAGAATACATTTCTCTTCACCAGTACAGTGAGAGGTCAGCTATAGAAGAGTTGTGTATTAAAGAAACAGAACTGTAGCATTTACTTACTTCAGTTCATTTCAGTTTGCACAGGACAGTATGTGGCTAACGAGCCAATCAAGCGTCCAGAATTTCTTCTGGTGGAAAGCTGCAGAGAAGCACCCATCACTGACAAAACGTTTATTTTTTTGTCTATTTGAAATCTTCGACGATTGCGACGCCAATAGATTATCCAGATTGTATTTAGGAAGCACCGCGTTATAGCCGATGCTGGAAAAATAAAAAGCAGTTTCTCTTCAATAACACGGTGAGAGGTCAGCTGAAGTAGCATCGTATATAATAAATAAATAAAACACAGAGAACTCTAGCCCTTACATAATATCTGTTCAGTTCAGCTGGCACAGGACTGTAAATGGCTGATAAGTCAATCGAACTTCCAGAATTTTTGTCGGTGGAAAACTTCAAACGAGCGCCAACCACTGCTAAAGTTGGTTCATTGTTTACTGGTATTCTCGTCGTATGTGACGGTACGCCCGGTGTTTCCCAGGCCGTCCTTCGGTAACAGAATTTGTAGCTGTGACTGAGAAAATCGGAAAGGGTTTCTCTTAACGAAGCCGGTGAAGTTCGACAAAACTTCTTTTCAATTACGTATGCGCATCTTTAGAATTCTCTTCCACTTCATTTTCGCTTATGCACATCTACAGGTAAATTTGAAACACTCGTAGATTCTCTTACTTCTCCATCGCTATGCACAATTCTCAAAATAAACACTTCTATAGACAATATATTTTGTCACGGTATTCCTGGTTATTGAACCAATTGTAAGTATTTTGTACATCAGCACACGCATAGAACTGTTCACAATGTCCGAAATACATGGTATTATTAAGTGTCAGGTTACTTAGTGTCTATGCATGTTACATCAAAACCTGGGACTAGTATTATATGTACCTTTACTTATTGTATCTCTTTAGGCTTATCTTACCCCTTTTTGGTTTAAACATAGGTATCCTTATTGTTTCAATTCAGGTTTCTATCGTAAACAAATTTCTCTCTAAAAAATTTCGAAACATTTAAAAAAAAATATTTTTATGATTATCTATATATAACGCTACTGTAGTGTCAGGTTTCCTAGGGTCTATGCATGTCTTTTCATAGGTTGGGACTTGCACCACATTTATCTATTTGTCAACATTGCCATTCATGACATTTTATATACACCATTATGTATATAACTGTCTTTTATTACGTGTGAGGATTATAAATGTCACATTTTTATCCAAACTTGCAAAACAATAAAATCTACCAAAAAATAAAAGAAGTAAAAACAACTGAAAATCATTATGTTTTTAATGTGCATTCTTATTTTTTAATAAGGAACTATTTTACTTTGATGACCTCTCACCATGCTAGTGAAGAGAATATCTTTCGTTATATTCCAGTGTCTTCGAATACCGAACCATCACTGAAACTGGCTCGAAATCTATCCGCCCGAGTTTTGTTCCGTATGCGATTCACTCTCCTGCAGATAACGAAAACCCGGCTGGTGAACACATTTTGGTTCGATTCGTCGATAATTCTTCAAGAGTATTGGAGCACACAGCGTACCCTACTCCCATGCTATTAACCACACCCTCTATCATCCCCCACGATTTCTTAGATTTTATTATGCTGATGGATTTATGTTTCATTTTCAATCTTCTTAACCAATCTTTCCGTAAAAAAACGTAAATTGATGCATATACAATTTATTTACCAATTTTTATGACAATTTATTACAATTCACTTCACTTTTTCCATAATTACCTTCCATTTCTGTTCTCCATTTTTTGGCATACTTGCCATTCGTAAATCCTGACAAAATTTGATTGAAACCTTATTGTTATTTGACATTAGGATTTTTTTCTTACTTACTGTATATTTGTTCCCATTACTGAACGGGAAAAATGTTTAAAAATCCCGCTCACTTCGGTCATTTGCACTGTTATATTTTCCTTTGCTGTTCAAATTTTGATAAACTGATCATGTATTGCATGCCTCCGATGTCCAATAATATATATTATGAATAAAAATACATGGGATGAACTTCTCTTCAGAGTAGATTACACCAACTACAAAATTGTGGTGTCACGGAATCATGGTTCAAGTTCAAGTTCAAGTTCAAGTTGCACAGGGCTGAAGGTGGCTAAAAGCCAATCACGCGCCCAGATTTCCTCCGACGGTATGCGGATGAGCACCCGGCACTTCGATATCGAGTAAACAATTCGTACTTTTCACACGTTCTTGTTTCCGAATATCTGGAAAGTAAGGTAGGGTTTCTCTTCACCAGCACGGTGAGAGGTCAGCTATTCAGGAAACAATACAATAATATGCGTGAACAATGTATGGTGTATGAAATCACTAGCCTAGTCGAGGCAAAGTGAAACACAGTCATAGAGTGCATGTGGGCTAATTTGCTGTCAGGTTGCTCAGGCCTAGACAGATATAATAAAAATGTAAAATGCGTTTTTTTTGTTTTTTTTTAAAGTTTTTTATTAGACAATGCGCGGAAATATGATAGACCATTTAACGTCTAATTCCCTTTTAAAGCTCAACACATTTGGGAGGCTTAATATACAATCTGGGAGCTTGTTCCAGAAGTTGACCACACGGTTGCTGAAAAAGTGCTCACGTGCCAGCAACCTGGGCCTACTCTTAAGAAGGTTCATGGAATTACCTCTTGTAGCTGCTTTAGGTGCAAGTTTAAGGATTTCAGTAATATTATCACCTGTAAGACCCTTTAGAATCTTGAAGGCTTCTATTAGGTCACCTCGCAGCCGCCGTCTCTTTAGTGAGAACAAAACGAGGTCCTTGAGTCTAGCCTCATAAGTTTTACCTGCCTGACCCTCAACCATCCTAGTCGCAAGGCGCTGGACCCTTTCGAGACATGCTATATCCTTTTTTAAGTACGGTGCCCAGGATTGAACGCAGTACTCCAAGTGAGGCCGCACGACTACTTTGTATAAGGGGATAAAGATTGAAGGTTTTCGGCAAGATAACGCTGAGCGAAGTCTGAACAATTCTCTGCGAGCCTTGTTTGCAGCTTCGGCACATTGAGTAGCCCATTTAAAATCGCCTGTTATAGTAATGCCAAGATCCATCACTTTCTGAGCAGCCGCTATTCTGATAGTTCCTTCACCAACTTCTAGTTGGGTTGTCGCTAAATCAGTCGTCAGAAGACAGCTCTTGCCCAGGTTTAGTGGCAAGTCCCAGGTCTTTGTCCACTCGATTACTTTTTCTAAATCACAGATAAGCGTATCTCTACTGTCGGTTCCTAGGATCTTAACATCATCAGCAAACAGGAAGCAGCGAGAACTCAAGCACGCTGCCAGGTCGGTTACAAAAATAAGAAAAAGTAATGGACCAAGCACCGAGCCTTGAGGCACTCCACTGAGAATCAGTGATTCCTGCGAGCACTTCCCTGCAATTCTAACATAGTTAGTGCGATTAGTTAAGAAGCTGTCTAACCATCGATGTAGGTCACCTGTGACGCCACACATACTTAGTTTGTGCAGAAGGTACCTATGGTTCACCGAGTCAAATGCCTTTTGAAAATCAAGATAGCAGACTTCGACTACTCTTCCTTCATCGAGGCGTAATGTCACTTCGTCCAGAAAGCTTAGAAGATTGGTTAGGCAGGACATTCCTTTCGAGAATCCGTGCTGGGCATCGGATAGTAAGGAATTGGCTACCAAATGTTTACATACCTGGTGCCGAATGATTTTTTCCAAGCACTTGCAAAGAATGCTTGTCAGGCTTACTGGCCTTTAGTTGCGTACATCCGAAATGGGACCCTTTTTGTATATGGCTATTACCGCCGCTCGTTTCCAATCATCCGGTAGTATACCCTGGAGTAAGGTAGCTTCGAAAAGATTTCTGATTGCAAGGCTAACTATATTCGCGAGCGGTTGAAGAATAGCCGGATGTATGTTCAGTTCAGTTTGCACAGGACAGTATGTGGCTAACAAGCTAATCGAGCGTCCAGAATTTCTTTCGGTGGAAAGCTGCAGAAAAGCACCCACCATTGCCAAGACGTATATTCTTATTGTCTATTTGAAATCTTCGCCGATCGCGAAGTCAAGAGATTATCCGGGTTGACCTTAGGAATCACCGCGTTATAGCCGATGCTGGAAAAAGAAAAAGCAGTTTCTCTTCACCAGCACGGTGAGAGGTCAGCTAAAAAATGTTTCAGAAGTTACCAACCCTAAGGCTGAAAAAGTGTTACCTGGAGTCTAGCCGACATCATTTCTTAGCAATTTTAAGTGAGTGGCCCCGGGTGCCCAGCTCGGGGCTCAAGGTGAAGAAGTCGTTCATTTGCACGCCACTCAAACCCTTCAAGATCCTAATGGTTTCTATTAAGTCACCTCTTAAACGACGGCGCCTAAGGGAGAAAAGATCGAGAGACATTAGGCGCACAGCGTACGGTTTCCCTCGCTGACATTCAATCATGCGAGTTGTGAGGCGCTGTACGCTTTCATGTCGAAGGATGTTCTTTTTGTAGTGAGGACACCACGCCTGAACACAGTATTCAAGATGCGGCTAAACTGATGCCTTGTAAAGTGACAGGAATACATCGGGTCCTCTGCTCGATAGCACTGATTTCAGCCGAAAAAGTACCTTGTGTGCACGCTGAGCCGCAGCGGCACATTGGTCCTCCCATTTGAAGTCAGCCCTAACAAGTACACCCAAATTCTCAACACACTGTGTGGCGTTAACACTGAGGGAATTCCCCGCCACCTGGACCGAAATCTTATCAACCAGTGTTGACAAGAGTTGGCTCTTATTTAGGTTCAGTGGGAGATCCCACTGGTATGACCAGTTTATGACCCGCTCAAGGTCGTGCATCAAGGTCTCTTCATCCGTTGATCCGATGAATTTTCACATCATCCGCGAAAATGAAGCATGGGCACTTCAATTCAGAGGACAAGTCATCGATGAAAATCAGGAATAGAAGAGGGCCAAGTACCGAACCTTGGGGTACACCACTGATCACGTCGGTTTGATTCGACAGCGTAGATCCTACTCTCACTCGGAATGTCCTACCTGTAAGGAAGGCCTTTATCCAAGCAAGTAGACTACCACGTATGCCTTTGGCTGCTAGCTTAATCTCTAGAAGGCGGTGATTTACGGAATCGCAAGCCTTACTGAAGTCTAGGTAGAGGGCTTCGACAGGCTTCCCTTCATCCATCCTTTTAGTGGCAGTATTGAGAAAGCTAAGGAGGTTAGTCAGACAGGATTTACCCTTAAGAAATCCATGCTGAGTTACACTCAACAGAGAATGCCGACAAAGATGCTGACAGATTTTATCACGCAGCAGTTTTTCCATTACTTTCGAGACGGTGCTGGTCAGGCTGACCGGTCTATAGTTACCAACAGTTGACCTGCAACCACATTTGTGTATTGGCACGACTATGGCTTCCCTCCACTTACTGGGAACAACTCCTAGTTGCAGGCATGAATTAAAGAGCTGGCAAAACGGTTCGGCAAGCACTGAGGCAAGATTTTTAAGCATAATTGAGTAGATGCCGTCCGGTCCCCCAGATTTGTTGACCCGAACATGGATATGTGCGTCAAACACCTCAGCCTCATTGAAAGACAACTCATCTAATACCCATGTATTAGACACCAGGTGTCAGGTTAAGCAGACCTGACGGTGCGTTTGAAGAATTATCCCGTCGTTGAACGCTACTGAAAAACCCTGAGAAAGCAGTCGCCTTAGACAGGTCGGTATCGGCAACTTTTCCGTCCTCCAGTTTCAAATCCCCTATGTTTTCCCTAGTTTTTTCCTTATTACTATGCGTGGCCATAAAACCTTTCCGGTTGGATTAAGCATCCCTAGCTAGAGATAACTGAAAATCCTGTTTGAGCACACGTTGTAATTTAACATAGGCATTCCGAGCGGTTTTGTGGCGGGCCCAAGAACCAGAAGTAAGGGATAGCTTATATTGCCGCCATAGACGATCCCGTTTACGGGTAGACCTACGGACTCGAGGAGACCACCAGGGTTGCCTTCGATGCCTTCCCACACACTGCAGCGGAGCGTGCTTGTCTTGTAACTCGCTTAGATACTTAGAAATTCTATCCCAGTTATCGCTAGATAACTGAAGGGAAGATTTTGAAGTCTGCAAGAGTAAACCCCAGTCAACACGCCTAAAATTGCGTCTAGGACGAGAGAAACGTTTGCGAAAACGCAATATCTCTTCGAAGCTTATCATTACGTTATCACTTTTGCCGAGCGGCGGTAGGTACTTTAAATGACTAATGGCTTCTAGCTGGGACGACAATACCAAGTCAAGAGTGGATGGAGTGCATCCATGGCGAAACCTTGTAGGATCATTGACATGCTGGTGCAGCGCATGATTATGGAGCCATTCGAGAAAGGTGTCAGATTGCTGGGTGACTAGACCAGTGGGGACAGGCCAATCTATGTCTGGGAGGTTAAAATCACCCAAGATAAGTACACTGTGAGCTAAGTGTAACAAACCGTTGAGTGTCTCAATAAGCTCCGTAAACTCCTGTATGGATGCAGTGGGAGTGACGTAGACACCAGCAATTGCGAGCGATGACTTGTAGCAAGTCAGGATACTCGTAACAACTTGGACGTTTTCAATGGCTAGAGATATCCCTGTACCCATGTTGTGCAAACCATACTGCAAGAGCAGTGCAACGCCACCGCCTCTCCTATCGCCCGGCCTATCGCATCTTATGACGAGATACTGTTCACTGATGTTTACCGGCACCTCATCAATTGCAGACAGCCAGGTCTCAGAAAGCACAATAACCCTTGGGTGTAACTGAGCCACGCAGAGAGAAAGTTCAGCCCACTTATTCCTGATGCTGCATACATTTGCATACATAACTTGGACACTGGTTATTCGTGCATCTGAAACTAGTCCTGTTTGGCCCTCGGTCGAAGCACCCGAGGAAGCTGCACGTTTTTTGGCCTGCTACTTAGAGTAGGAGCATCAGTTTCAGCAGCCTCTTGCGTTAACGTAACGGACGGTTGCCTGACAATTGAGACCGCATCCATAGAAGAGAAGCAACTACTGGAGTCATCGTCTCGGGTGCCATCGTCAATTGCGCTAAGACAATCAACGTGATCTGGGCCGGACAACAAGACTAGTGGCAAAGTGCTGTTCGGTATGCCCGTCTGTGACTGAACAGCGTTTTGCGCTGCATCCGGGTTAAGATTGACCGATGTTCTCATTGCTAAGTTTCTCCTATTAGAATCAGAATCATTTTGCCGAATCCGGGACGGAGGGTTGTCGGGCTTCATCTAAAGTTTATCTAGCGTTGAGTTTGCGATATACTCAGCCCTAGCCAGGAATGCATCCCGATCCGCCTGATAATTAAATTCAACCAGGATTGGTCAAGGGCAGTTACCCATCCTCCCTCTTCGTACTGTTGGATCCTTTCACCTTTCAATATCTATTTGTAATATTTCATGTGAATTGTGAAATCCAAACACATTCCCATTTTTCCTTGTTTCCTACTGCACTTTTGTTTTACTCTTTCTCTTTGAATAATCTGACTCCATTTTATCTGCGCCATTTTTGTTTTGACTCGTGTACGTAACTTGGTACGTACACGATATTGTTTTTGACATTGACCCGGATCTAACCCGGTTAACCCAATAATTGAGTGACGCTTTTATTGACAAATCCTCGTTGGTTCTGAAATACCTGGAATTTTGCGCGTAACTCCATATTGGGGAATTTCCTTGATTCTCAATAAGAATCAACAGTACTCAATTACTTTTATTGCGTGGAGAATCCTTCGATCATCGCTGGATTTTTGGCTCGACATTTGGTTCACAAGACGGAGAATATCTAATCTTCAAATATGCCTAGAACCAGATCTGGCAAGTCATCTAACTGTTTGAATGACGTTACCTGAACCCCGTTCCCATTCCTGAACTCCTTAGTACTGAATTTTCTAACACGCATTTTCATGATTCTATGTGTTTTCCTATGCTCTCATCTCATTCCATTGAAGATTGTAATAATTTATCTGTCACTTTCGCTACCTTAATTTCTAACCAGCACCGTCCTCCTATGTTAGATGACGCCGGTAGTGTAAGTTCTAATGCAGTCAAATCGCGAAAAGATCAGCGTTGCCAGTTAACTAAGGAAGTACACGACGAAGAGTTAGCTATTGAAATGAAAGAGCTGGAGATCCGCAGACGCAGTCTAGATGCTAAGCGTAAGATGATGCATGATTTCGATTCATCCGACGAAGATGTTAAGTGTGATGTCGGCCGAGACTCTTTTGTGATGCGTGAAGACAAAATCTGCCCATTACGACAGACTATGGTTGGGAGTCCGGTTTCCGTTAGTTCGATGTTGCGTGAGGCTCCGATGAATGCAGCGGGCTCGAGGCGAAACTACGATATGCATGTTGACGGATTGCCTAAGATAGACATTGAAAGGTTCGATGGCAATCCAACAGATTTCTGCAAATTTATCAAAGCCTTTGAACTGACTGTCGATGACCGCGTAACTAGCGAAAATCGCAAGTTGATGTACTTGCTACATTATTGCGTTGGCGATGCGAAGAGCGCAATTGAACATTGTACAGTGGAACCCGGTTATAACGAATCGCTGGGGAGAGAGTAAAATGTTCGTTATAAGCGGAATTCGTTGTAAGCAAATAAGCTTGCAGATAGGGAATTTTTTTGGGAAATCATGGTGGTTCGTTATAAGCGGGAATTCGTTGTAAGCGAGTTCGTTGTAAGTGGGTTCCACTGTATTTACCTCCCGGCTAGCGAGGAATATTGCCAAGCGCGACGTATTTTAAAAATGGAATTTGGTCGCCCGCATGATATTGTTCAGTCTTTCTTGAAGGAAATTCTTAATGGAGACATAATCAACCAGAATGATATTAGTTCCCTGCAAAAATTGGCACGACGAATGCGAAATTGCGAGCTTGCTCTTGGACAGTTGAATCGCTTGAGCGAACTAAACAATACGACAAATTTGAAGTTAATTGTCGAGCGCTTACCCAAACATTTGCGTTACAAGTGGGCTGAGTGCGTGGATGAAATCATTCGATTTGACGGAGAGCCCACCTTTGGGGACTTAGTTCGTTTCTTGGAGAGACAAGTCTCAATGGCTACTAGCTGTTTCGGTGCTTTAGCTAGTGGGCGTGAAACGAAGGCTGGTTCACTGACACATGTGAATACTCGAAGAATTCGATTGAATGTCACTTCAACAACTGAGTCATCGCGATGCCCACAGTGCTCCATGACACATGCGCTACAAAATTGTACATCGTTCGGCAGTATGTCTTATGCTGAAAGGATTAACAGACTTAAGATGTCGAAACTCTGCTTCAACTGCTTTCAAGCAAACCACATAGCAGCTGACTGCAGACAAGCTTCTGGATGTGGGAAAGATGGTTGTAAGGGTAAACATCACCTGCTCTTACATCGTACCGTTCAGCGTGAATACGCAATAAAGATTAATTCGACAAGCACTCAAAGATGTAGCAGTTTCTTGTCCATCATTGCAGTGAGGGTAGTAGGTCCGAACGGAGTAGTTCTTACGAATGCACTTCTGGATAACGGGTCGGATGCGACATTGGTGACAGCTGGCTTAGCCGAGTAATTAGGGCTGTCAGGTGCGCCAGCCTATGTTGACGTTACCTCAGTGCATGGTACACGCAAGCAAAAAACTACCATCACGTCATTTGTCATTCAATCTCTGTATGATGGCACCAAAGTTGATGTCGATCAGGCTTCTAGGTATGCTGCGACGGATCTTCAAAACCTTCTCGCCTGCAACTTTGCCCACCATCATGAACGCCTATATAATTCCAACCATGGAACATGCATCACAAGCTTGGACTCCGTGGTTGAAAAAGGATATAATATTGCTTGACAAAATATACCATCGCGCAACCAAACTCGTGAGAGGTTTCCGTGAACTAGCGTACGAGGAACGATTGAAAAAACTGAGGCTCCCCACCCCCCTCCAAAGAAGCCTTCGAAGCGATGTGATACTGACATATAAAATATTGAATACCCCACATCATCCCTTAAAACATTTATTCGAATACCGTGATTCACGTCATACACGCAGCCACTCAGCGACACTGCAAATTCCCCACTCCCGTATCAGCTGTCGACGATATTTTTATTGTGTACGTGTCTGTTTCCTTTGGAATTCCCTACCCGAAACTCTTGTCATCTCTCCCAGCATCGGAACGTTCATTCGAAATTTGGATACTTATTTGTTGCATAACGATTTGACGATACCTGCGTATTGATTCATGGTAACTATACAACTTGACTATACTTGACATTACATGTTTATTTTATACCTATTTCCTGAATGTATATTTACTATGATATGGTAATTGTGAAGCTATGTGCTTTTTGTGACCATAAATTCTTGAATCTTGAATCTTGAATCTTGACTCTCTTCCCGTTAAAAAGGTGACAATTCCTGAAGAATCATTATTGACGCAATTGAGTCACTTATCCGACGTCAAGTTAACTCGAATTCCGGGTAAAACAGTTCGTATTTTATTGGGAGTTAATGTTCCAGAAGTACACTGGGTATTACAGCAGCGTCTCGGTAAGCCAAAACAACCATTCGCACATTTGACACTATTGGGATGGACAATTATTGGTCCTACGTCGACAGTCGGACATAGAGCGTCGATAAATTGCCTTAACACCCAAAGAGACATAAACGAGTATATCTTGAAATTGTTTGAAAGTGAATTTTCCGAGAATCGCGATCGCAGTACACTGCCCATGTCCATACAAGATAAACACATACTATCGATGGCCGAGGTTTGCACGCGTTTCCAAAGTGGACATTACGAAGTACCTTTTCCTTGGAAATTCGATAAGCGTCATGGCCCACGTAACCGTATACTGGCAGAAAAGAGGCTCAGCTATTTAAAGAGTCGATTAATGAGGGCATTTGCTACATACTTCATCACCTAGTTTTGAATCCTCAAAAGCCGGATAAGGTGAGAATCGTGTTCGTCTGTGCGGCGAAGTTTCATGGAACTTCTTTGAACGACTGCATACATCCTGGTCCTGATTTAACTAATTGCATTACAGGAGTGGTTTTGCTGTCGGTGACTATGTTCTCTGCCAGAACGTGAATGCATCGCGCGGTTCGTGGAAAGGGGCTATCATATGGGATGCAGACGGACATTTACGTAAATATTGCATCGCGCTGCAGATGGAAAGATTGAACGAGATATACGCTGAGTATAGTTTTTCGAAGGTGATAATAGTTAGGAAACCATGGTGTCTTTGGTGGGCGGTGTTGGATCCTTTCACCTTCCAATATCTATTTGTAATATTTCATGTGAATTGTGAAATCCAAACACTTCCCATTTTTCCTTGTTTCCTACTGCACTTTTGTTTTACTCTTTCTCTTTGAATAATCTGACTCCATTTTATTTGCGCCATTTTTGTTTTGAGTCGTGTACGTAACTTCGTACGTACACGATATTGTTTTTGACATTAACTCGGATCTAACCCGGTTAACTTAATAATTAAGTAGCGCTTTTATTGACAAATCCTCGTTGGTTCTGAAATACCTGGGATTTTGCGCGTAACTCCATATTGGGAAATTTCCTTGATTCTGAATAAGAATCAACACCTACTCGGTGGATTCGCACTGTGGGAATAGAAGGCTTCATATCCACCATTCGGAGAAGATCGTTTATACACCTACGATCAAGATCTCTGCGAGAATTAGATTCCTTAATAAATGGTTCCGCTCGGTTAAAAACTAATACATTTCTAGTTCTAGATTTCGGTGCAGATAAATTGCTGTGCAGTGATTCGATTTGCTGACGCAAACCATTTAATTCCCGAATAATTTGCTCCAGCATAGGCGAACCGGCATCAATTGAATGTTGCCGTTTTCGTGTACTAACCTTACTGGCCTTAGTACGCTTCTTGGAAGTTCCAGCTACATTGGCCACCTTGGGAGTGGCAGCTTGCCTGGGTGGACGGGTTACCTGGCTAACCTGTCTAACTTTACCCTCGGCTGCAGGTAATCTAGATTTTTTATTTGCACGTTTTTTCAAAGTTCTCCGTACATTGGCCTTCTTGGGAGGATGGTGTAACTGGTTAACTTTGTCAACTTCCGCCTTGACTGCAGTTGTCCCCGGGCTCGTGTTTGCGCTCAAAACAGATGCATAGGTTTGAGTGGGTACGACGTTAGATGTGCTAGGCGAAATTTCACTATTTTGTGGTTTTACAATAACAAAAGCATCGTCACTGGCAGCCTTATGGCAGGAGCTGCAATACCACTGTAACCAGCGGTACTTTGCATAAATCCCATAGTGAGATTTATGTATGCCAGAGCAGCTAGGGTGAGCCCAACGCTTGCACGCTGTGCACTCAATGCCCCTGGCCACTTTTATGCAGCAATTGCCGTTGAGGCAAGCATTAACTGTACTCATCTTACAGCGAGGAATATAAGAAACGATAATGTACCAGCAAGATTAATGACTTATTTAATCACAAGCGTAATTAATCAGCACGAAATATAATAGACGATTTGCTTTTTATAAGGTAGTAAAATAGTTAGTATATTTTACAGTAATTTCCCAGAATAGCGAAAATATGTAATAATTTTTAGCAGAGCGTGGAAAATACAACCAAGTTGAACGTACTGCGATGCATTTGTCAGTAAATGGCATCAATGAGCGACATTCGATAAATTCCAAGCGAGTACCCGAATTCTTTCGCGAGTGTGTATGAAAGCCACCGAAACTGTCAGAATTGTTTTGAAGAACGTACAGATGTGTGTGGATGGAGGATGAGAGTCGTTTCATCACCGAAAGTTGAGGCAGTAAAGCATGGTGAATGGCCAATCGACAGCAGCCTATTCAAACATTTTAAAAAGAAGTTCCTTAGACTGTTTTCGATATTTCATTAAACAACATTTGAGTGGTTTCCTCACCTTGCATTCTATCTCTTTGATTTTTTCGTGTGGATTTATCTCGCTATCAATGGACTTCGAACGGGACAAGATGGAATCCTAGCAATCTCCGTGTCTAGCGAAAGATAATCCACAATGTTTAAACCAAGCTTGTAAAATGATGCAACGGTTCAAGCTAACAGGTTCAGAAAGTTATGAAGGGGGGCGATAAATATACTTGTCCAATGAATCTTAATTATCAAACGCCCTAAGTTTTTATTAACGATTGGAAATTCAAGGCATCGGAGTAAAAGAGCAGTGGTCTAGCATTTTGACCAAGCTTAACCGAGAAATCAACTCAAACTCAGCATTCGTACCGAAACAGTGTGGAAATGCACTCGGATTTAAAATTCGCAGTTGCATTTGAAAATGGATTAAACTGCGAAGTATGGCTTGGAGTAACCATCGCCGGTTAACCACCGATTCTACATGAGAGACCTTACAAAAACTAAGAAACCTGGTCCTCCAACTTATTGATGA